>VZTZ01045102.1:1987100-2034002 GCA_013400955.1 Drymodes brunneopygia | reverse complement strand
TTTTTTTTTTTTTTTTTGGGAACTGAGCAAGAAATGCTAAATTCTGACTCTCAGAGATAGGCATTTGTTGGATTGTTGAGGCCTTTGGTTATGCAAAATACCAAGAACTGGTTAAGAAACATCCTGTAGTTTCTGTACCTGATTAGGATTTTGGCACTATCCTCACAAACTGTTACTTCCTCAGGAAAGCAATGCAAACAAGAGCAATATAATCACCCAGTGCCATGAAGGAATAACCACTTGAAATCAGCTACCTCAGGTTCAAACAACTAGTCAGGATATGCATGCACAGTACAAATTACTTTTTGCCTGGATGCACAGTTACATTCCTTCTGAAGTGCAGAAGAGATACATAATTCATAGAGAGCTATACCTCATGACCCAAGTGTACTTGTCCTTGCAAGTCACACCCAGGTTGTTTGGTTGCTTTATTGCCTCAGCCTGACACTGTGATGTAAACCCAGACTGCAATGACAAAAAATGAGATGATACAGTGACAGGGTTGACAGAAGATAACAAACTAGGAAAAATCTCCTCTGAAGAACATCCCTAAGTGTGACAGGCACGGTCAGAATCAGTACCAAGGTCATGCTCAGATCACAGCAGCAGCAGCTGTCCAACTCTAGACAAATCACAAATTACCTCCTTTGTCCCAACGTCAGTAGAACTGATGTGAAACAGAATTGAAATGAGCATGGAAAGTGCCCAAAGCCAGCCTGACTGTATCAAAGTCAATGGAAAAGTGTGATCTGTTCTATCAAATGAGTGGTGGGGGGGAGCTTCCATCAAGGCTGGCAATACCTTAATCACTACAGCCAGTGCTGCAATGGTGCAGGTGAGAGGTGAGCACTTTGTGCAGCAGGGGATGCACCATGAAGAGGAGGAGGAGAGGCACAGAGCCACTCAGGAACACGGATGATTCAGCCCTCACAAGGAGGTATTGTTTCCAGCTGAAGGCATTGCTAAGGGGCTCACAGTCAGCTGAGATGAATAAATCCTTTCACCTCTGAAAGCACTCAGCTGCAGAGCGATTGCTACCAGAGGTAAAGTGCTTTCACTGCAATGTACCTTTCCAGAATATGGAAAACTACTGACTTTGACCTCTGGAAATCTGTATCGGAGGACAAAGCTTTGGCTGCATGTAAGGCACTGAACACTGTGTTTCTTATGAACACTCTCCCAGTCCACCCACTCAAAGCCACAGGAACATACCCTTCCCAAAAAATTGTGGGGAGGCCAGGGAGAAAATGCACATGAGTTGAGCAAGTGAAGTAAGTGAAACACTAAGTCAGGCTGAGGTCAACTGAGTGAAACAAACAAAAATCACACTCTCGTTTAAACTGGGCACGTTCCTCAATTGTACCCATCAGCTAATGACACAAATGGAGAGAGAGGGAAATAGAAAGGGACTCAAACAGCATCAAGACAGCCACTGTCAAGAGAAGCAAGAGCACCTTACTATTTCAAAATGCAAGACTAAGGGCCAGCTGTGTGCAGGGAGATGGAGAAGTATTCTTGCACCTTACTTTTCAATCTTGCTAGAAAGTCAGCACTGGCCCAGAACTAAAACAGTAACCCAAAAAAGCCAAAATGAAGACATTACAAGTACAGTGTTACAGCCATCCCTCGAGCCACAACATGCTTAGGGTGCTATGCCCTTAATGACCTTCACTAAACCTACTTCTTAAATGTTCCTAAAGCCAGAAGAATGTACAGGGAGTTTCCTCCTCTGGAGAAATCCCAAGGACAAGGCATGTTATACTTGCTCCCTCTCTCAACAGCTCTGTCATGCATCATTTCCCATTGCCCCTGCAGACTTTTGTCCTGCACTATTAATATTATAGCAGCATTTCAAATTCCTGGAGAGACAGCAGGGTAATAAAGTAATGCTGGGTATTTCACTAAATAGGCAGTAACAGAGCAGAAAAAGATGAGGCGCTTTGATTCTCCTGTGCTCCTTGTCTGTCCTGTGATGTGCTGGCTCCTAAAAGACAGAGAGGCACTCGTGAATTTTTAAATTTTGTTTTAACTCATAAGTTCTGGTTCACATTCACTGAGCAGACTGTCTCCTCTGTGTCCTGGTGGCACACAGGCAGCTGCCTCGGGTGAGCCGGGCAGGCAGCTCAGTGCAGTTACATCCAACAGCCGGAGCAAGAGCAATCAGGAACACACACATCCGCTCCCAGCCAAGAGAGAAATAGCTGGCACAATTACAGCTGTGAAAGATACTACCACAGCTGAGTGTCCTGGAGTTGCTGGAGTTCAAGTTTTGCCATGCTCCTTATTCTGGCAGGCTAAGAGGGAGCACAAAGTAACTCAAGCAGTGACAATTTCTGGGCATCAAATCCATTTTTCCTGTGTTCTGCATGGATAAGAGAATTATCCAACATAGTTAGTACATTTGAACACAAGTGGAATACTTCAGCCCAATATGAGAAATCTTAGAAAAGTTAAGCTACTTTACCAGACAACTCTTGTTTTAACTTCTATTTTTACATCTTTGTTTCTAATATTCACTGCTGCCTCAATAACATTACTTGCTATTTTTAGCATTTCAAAAAAGCATCACTGTGATCCTCAAATCCCTAAAACATCTGAAAACTAGCAAAGAGGTCCTTAAAACTGTAGCTGAATCCATTTTATGAGAACTTTCAAAACATTTGTTCGCAATTTTGGTGCAGAAAGTACAGCACTAACGCACACTACAGCTGAGTGGATGAAACAAACCTTGAAGTTACTAATAACTCAAACATTAAAGAATTCACAATGATCCATCTCAGTGCAGTACCCAGTCTCTTCCTGCAAAGCAAAAAAAAAAAAGCAACTGTTTCAGGAAGCTTAGAGTGTGGCACAGTATTGTCCAAAACAGTCTTTTTCTGAAAAAGTGATGCCCACAAGGTTAGTCTCTCAGGCTTTCCAACCTGGGAAGCAGAGGCAACAGCAATAAAGCCTACTTTAAAGAATACACACACAAAGCTAATGCCATAGATAGACAGCAATTAAAACTGTTATCATCACCATTCACTTGCCACCCCTCACAACAGCACTCTGAGTGCCTTGTAAAAAAACATGCTCCCTCAGCCATCTAACCATCAATTCAGCTCAAACCACTTTCATCAGATTTATGCTCCCAGTGCCAAGATGAGCTGGCCCGGAGTTGTTATTTTTCATAGGAGCACTCCTGCATTCCCATCTTCTGGCACAGGCAAGTAGGACAGTCACAGCAGAACACAAAACCATTATGTGCCTCTCTCCACAAAGAGGACAAGTTTGTCTCCATGGCCTAGTTGCTCACACACCAACTGAATGTCTTTTCATTGGTCCTTCATTAAAAAAAGAACAGAAAGAAGTCAGATGTCAGTGTACATAAGATCCACTCCTCGATGCAGAACAAATGAGACTCCCAATAACTCAAGACACAACAGCTGTACCCACCCTGGATATCACCACAGACACCACCACACATCCATGAGGCTTTAGCCACCTGAGAAAGAGCACACATTTTCCAAACCCTTGCAAGAAGATTCATTTGTTCAGTACCTTGTTAAATACTAATACAAGAACTGACAAAAGTATAGTGTCACTTTGAAAGAGATAAACCAGTATTTGTATTAATAATAGAGGCTTGATTGCTTTTTATTAATTCAGCCTTTTTTGCTGCATGACTAGTTTCCATGGAAATGCAAGTAGATTAAAAACCTGCAACCAGAAATGAGTCAGTTTTGCCTGTTTATGTCTCCTCAGTTCCCTTGGAAACAGACATTAAAAAAAAAAAAAGGAGTACAATGGATAAGGGTCCTGAAATACCTTCGGAAAATCTCTTCCCAAAGCTTTACCTCTTTGGCTGCCTTTCCATAATTAGAGTTGAAAATAACAAAGAGCAACAGATGACAGAACAGTGACTTGATTTTTTTAAGGAGACATCAACAGAACATACCTGGAGATGTTTCAAAAACCACATTCAAACTGACAAGCTCAAATTGTATTAACGTGGGGTTTGGCAAAAGTACTTCATGCAGAGTATGTATTTCTTTAAATTAGTTCAATGCTAATGTAGAGAGAAATACAATGGAGAACAAGAAAATAGCATCACACTGTCTTTGTCCCAAGTATATGTCAATACTTTGAGAGAGAGGGATAAAGTAAAAGCTGCCTTGGGGGAATGAGTCCAATATTTCCATTGTCAGGATGCTTTCTAATGGAATCATTCCCTCCTTACAACACATTCATTTTGAAGTTGGAAAATCAGCTATACACATATCAGGTTAAGTAACAAACATCGGTATTCAATTTGTTATTTATAAAAATGCATTCCTCCAAGCTGATAGAGCAAACCTAGGAGGGCCTGATAGCAGGGCCCATCTCCCACCATACTTTTCAAAGACAACAGTGCACCGTCCCACAAGCTGGATCTTCACACTGGTACAGATAACATTTTCCTTCCTCCTCAAAGCTAAATGCATCAGGGAAGGGGAAGGAATAGGATGGGAAGTTGCTAGGAAAGAGGCTGCAGTGCCTGTCTCAGACCTCCAAAGCCTGCTCCTATCACTACCATTACTATGCAAGAATTCCCCGACAACCAAGGGTCCAGAAACACAAAGAACAGCAGCACAATTATTTGCTCCTCTAAGTTCCTTCTAGAATGTTCAGGATATAAACCTGAATACAATCTATTTATTTCCTTGTTTGTCTCCCACATCACATTATCAGTTCTACATCCTCAGCACACCTCCATGCAACTCAACACTTCAGAGGGCTGTGGAATCCACTGCTACTGCCTATCTGGGAAGAACAAGCAGGGACAGTGCACACCTCCTACGACTACTATCAGAGTGAAGCTGCATTGCAAACACCAGGAAAGAGAAAAAGGAAATCTTACCTCTGTCCTAAACCCTGCTCATGTACTCCCAACAACCAGCAGAACTCAAGAGCCCTCCTGCACTCAGCATTACCCCCCTTATTTTTGTACTTTGCTGCTTGCTGCTCTGAGAACTAACAATATACTGCCACCGACATGAAACAAGGCTTGGGAAGTACAAGGAAGAGTAGCCAGTCATGATACTCACTAAAAGGATGAGAGGGGTAGCAGTCACTGGAGGTTTGTCTTGAATGGAAGAAGCAGCTGAACTTCATTCAATGTTAATTAGTTCACATTAGCCGAATTCAATCTATTCTTGCCACAGTAAAGATAAGCCTTAAAGAATTAATTATTTCCTATTCTCCTTTGTATTTTGGCAAGGTGTAGAGTCACACAGGAAGGAGAACAATCTTGCAGTACTCACTAAGGCATCACTCAAGGAGGAGAGATTTAACATTAAGTGGAGAACATTTAATGTTAAGGGAACATTAAGAGAAACATTGATGTGTATCTTTCAGTCTATTTCAAAGTTTAGCCTCCTTTCTTGTAAAGGTCAGATGTACATATAAACAAAACAATTTAGCTATACATTTACTTTAGCAGAGAAATACACAAACATCCAAGTGTCAGGGAGACTAGATTCTTTACAGTTACCATTCAAATTCATCCATGACGATGCACAGGCATCTTCTAAAACATTACATGAATAAACCACACAAGCAGCAAATAAGCAGATCAAGCGTTTTCCACCATACTTTACAACAAATTTGTTTGTTTCCCTTATTAAATAGAAGTAGGTGTCAAGTTTACTAAAACCAGTCTCTGAAGAGATTGCAAGGGTGTCAGGTGTCAGGATCAGCTTAGTTTCATGCCTCCTCTAGCACAAAGAACAGAACAAAGATGAATGGCACTGCTGAAGCTAGGAAGTCACTATTAAAATGATGAAAGGCACTGATCACAAGAAAAGCGAAAATAATCTAATAAGAAGATAACTCACACAAAATCAATAATATTTGATTACTAAGGACCCCAAAATTAACACATCTGACTTAGTTTTGCCTTTGGTGACATCAGCATTATCATATCAGTCTTAAGGAAATTTACAAGGTAACAGACTGCATTGTAATTCAGGAAATAAAACCACACCACCTGTCTCGTGCCCTCAACTAGGCAAGGCTCCCCTTCAGCAAATACAAAGTATAATTGCTGCATTATACATTGTATCATGTTACACATTCTCAGGGAAGCCTAATCATTGCTAAGTAAGAAATTCAAATCTGTCATTTGTTAACTTCCAAATGCTGATTTGTGGCAGCTTAACATTAACGATTCATTTCAAGTTTCCCAATATGGGCTTTTAAATTTGTACTTTGAATTTGCGTAAGTTCCTCCTGTGTTAAATTGCATGATAAATAAAACAGGGTTTGATACATAAAAAAGTCTGAAGACCAACTGAAAACAGGTACCATATTTACTGTTTCTAAAGTAACATTTGCCCCTTTACACTAGACTGCTGCTTATGCTAATATTTCAAGGAACTTCATCCAATATTTAAGACACAATCCACAATCTACTGTCTAGAATGAATAACAGTACAGCCCAAATCAATTGTGACAACTGATAAAGAACAGGAAGCTGAATCTTCAAGCTAGCATCATCACTTTGTACATGTTGAAGAAGCTTAATGCAAGCACTGCAACTTCCAAAAATAAACGAACAACACATTTTACACAAAAGATTAGAAAAAGGGAGACATGCACCAAACCAAAGGTCTGTTATGTTACCTCACAGTGCTCCTGTCAGAACATCCTGGGTACTCAAAAGCAGCCAATGCACTCAACAGATATCACTCTAACTAGGCTGCAACTTAAGAGACACCTTTCCAGGTAAAAGTGTTTCATTTATAGAAATCCACAGCGGTTGCACACAGATTTTCAATACTGCATTGCAACCCAAAGTTACCACAAAACTCCCCAGGGACTGACATGCTGTAAAATAACAAATGGCACACAAAGCTAAAGGCACAAAATCTGAAGAGGATTGGAGAAAGTTAGAACTCTCCCCAGCACCTTGGTGCATAACACATAAACACATAGCTGCTTCTTCATTTGTAGCAAGGATCACACACAAGTTGTGGCATGAATGGTTTTTTTGCAGGCTGTGGGAAGTCCAACATGATTTCCCGGTGGCATGAAGGAAGTACAGGATGGCAGGTGGTATAATTACATAACAGATCATCGTGTAGTAGCAGATATGGCAAAACTGTTCTTTTAACCACAACTGTACTTATTTTCACACAGGAAGGATTTTCTACACCTTGTTAACAAAAGTGCTACTTTTCAGAAACTCATAATCAAGATTTTTAACTCCCTCTCTGAAGCACAAACCTGAAGAAAGAATTCCTGCTCAGAAAGACATGATGCATCTCTTTTTACAAATTTAGTCTTACAATACCTGTTCTAGTCCAAGGCACCTTAGTAGTTCTCCTGTCAAAATCAGGGAATCAGCACAAATGTCATATCCAAGTCACCATCTGTCATCATGCAAAATTTCTTAAGAGCATACAACAACAGATTTGGAGCACGTCGAGGTAGAAAAATGCTACGTTTAAGAAGCATTACAGCAGAAACCTCTATCAGCATGCACAGAAATGCAATACAGCAAAAAAGAAATTTGACCAGTGGCTTCTTGTCAGTTCTGGATCAGTGTTTCTCAGCTGCTGATCCAGGGAGCAACAGTCAGTTCTGAGACAGCTGAAACAGCCTGTGGAACAGCTGCAAGGAAGGCTGGCTTGTGTTTTGGGCAGGAGGGGAGAGGAGGGAATTGTTTTCTTGTTTTTATATTTTCAATAAATAGTTCTTGCATGCAGGCAAATCAACACAAACAAAAATAGGAGCAGCAACTGAGCAATCAAACTTCAGCCTAATTTCTGTCTCATTGCAGCTGTAACCTCCTATGGCCTTACTGCACAGTACAATCCTCAGATTGTATTCAGTGAGGTCAGATGTCTCTTTGGACTTAAAAAGGTTGAGAGACATCCTTTACATGACAGATAGTTGGCAGATAACAACATGGAAGATAAACGGAAGATGAGGATTTCTGAAGGACAAAGTAAGATGATGTGATAACCAGCATATATGATTACAGAAAGAAATCAAAATTCACCAGAGGAAAAAAACCAAAACTGTCTTAGATATTTTAAAATGTATAGAAGATTCAGGAAACAAAAGTGTCAACATACAAACACTTTATTTTGACAATTAAGAATCATAAACTAACAGAATATTCCAAGAACTGAGATCTCTAATACTAGATTTATAAAGCACGAACTTGCTCTTGTACCCAGTAATAAAAGTAAAGCCATAAAGAGCATTAGGTAGTCACAAATTCGACCCCTTAAGCATACTAAACGCTCTGACATTTGAGTGGGCTTAATCACATCCCTCTAATACTACTAAATCAGAACCACCTCACCACTATTGCAACTATTTAACAGATGCTTTAGGAAGCCAGAAACAGTTGCACCGTGCTCCTACTTACTTGAATCTTCCCATCTGAGAAGGTGCAACTTCCAAGCAGAATAGTACAGAAATCCCAGTACCAGAAAGAGGCAGAGGGCTAGCAGCAGGTTACGCATAAACACCAAGAGTCCCATCTTCACATTAAATCTGCTCTTCTACATGACCTGAGAAAGAAAAATAGGTTGAGGTTGGAGCCACCTTCTCCAACGGGCATCCTCTCTAAAACATGCGATCCCATATCCACCATAACGCACAGATCCCAAACCGTGCTCTCCACAAGGTAAAACACACCGTTCCCCAAAGCACACCGGTGAAACAAGAACTCCCACCCCAGCCAGCTGCCTGTCCTGGCCGCCACGAGGGTCGGTGCCGCTCCGGAGAGGCGCGGGGTCACCGCCACGCTGTGACAGAGCATAAGCCCCGCTCCTGCCCACTCCAGACAACCGAGTCCAGCACGGCCCTGGCCGCCGAGGCCTGGCGAGCACTGCGTCCTCCCGACACGCCACAGAGCAAACGCTCAGCGCCGGGGATGTCCCGCGGCGAGCGGGGCCCGCGGAAGCGGCCGGCGCAGCGCCGGTCCCGGCTGGAGCCCCGCCGAGTCCCGGGCGCTCCGCGCTGCGGGGACGCGCTGCCCTAGGAGCGGTACCGGNCAGAATCCGCGCGTGGCGGCGGCGCCGCGGGAAGGGCCCGGCTCCGCTCCCCCCTCACGGCCGCTGCCGGGCAGCGCTCCTCCTCCAAATCCCGGCGCTGCTCCCCAGGCACGCAGTGGCACCTCCAGAGCACTGCGGTGCCTCCGGGCATGGCACTGGGTGGCCCTTGCGAGCACCGCGCCCGCTCTGAGGCTCCGCATTGTCACCCCACAGCACCGCACCTTCCGCCAGCTGAGGCACCTCAGCTCCTGCCCGGCCGCTGCACCCCTGCAGTGACACGGCATCGCACTGCACTGGGTGCGCTGCCTCTCCCTTCAGGTGCTGCACTGCCCGACGGCCGAGCACTGCTCCGATGGCCTCTGAGCCTTGCCCCGCTCTGCACAGCCGAGCTGCAGCCACGACACGGCAACGCAGCCCTGGGGCGCTTCCATCACTGCCCCACACAGCGCCTGTCCCTGCTGCACAGTCCAGCCACTGCCTTCACACCATCCTCCGGCTTCTACAAACCAGCACTGCACACCCAACAAAGCTCTGTGCCACGTCCCCGGTGTAGCACGGCCTGCACCACTGCCCCACACCAGGCTGCACGGAGCCCCCAGCTGCCCTTCCACCGCACAGCACAGCTCTTGCCACGCAGACAGTGCAGCTTCCTCGCGCTTTCCCGGTGTGTTACAGTCTCCACCTTCTCACTGCACAGCTGCCCTGTGAGCACAGCAGCACTGGGGCCAGCCTGCACCGCCCTCTTCCCGCAGCATTGCCCTCGTTCTTGCTGGCCCCACAGCTTCCTAATGCTCCTTAGGCAGAGAGCAAGTGACAAACTCTAATATAACGCCTCTCAGAATGATAAAGGAAAATTATTAGTCATGAGGGGGGAAGTCATCTGAAAGGAAGAAAACTGTAAGGAATTAACCTGAATCTTCAGTGACCAGCCCAGTGACCCTCTATGAGTCACTGATAAAACAAGGAAAACAAAAAGTGATTTTAAGGGAGTCTAAATAGGATCATGTCCAGAATGGTGGCAGCTCCCACTGAGGTGAGCCCAGGTGCTGATGTTGAATGGCAGATATTGCCTTGAACAGCACAGAGCTGGCTCAGCCTGCTCCCTGGCAGTTGACAGAAGGCGGAGTTCCTGCTGGTCACAGGGAGAGCTGATGGGGGCTCATACAGCCCCATTTCACGGCCAGAAACCCCACTTTGTACTCTGCACAAATGGAGTCAGTGCAAATCTGTTACAAGTGTGGCACCCACACAGCCAGGCTTCCAGAGCTACCACGCTCCTCTGCAGAGACACAAGGGAGGCACAAGTCACACTGATAGCCATTAGGTTTTTTGGATGCCAACAACAACTTCCAGAGACAGCACAGGAGACCAACAGACTCATGCAAGCATCCAGGTATCACTGGCACCAACATCCCCGTGAGGAAGTATGTGGAGAGGGGACACAACCACATCCATGCAGCCCTGTCCATCTGTAGATCTGCCCCCCAGCTGCTGCCCCACCAACCCCCAGCTCGCAGGGCTGACCTGCTCAGGATGCTTGTTGCTCTCACTCATCTGAGGCAGCTCCTTTCCCTCCAGCTTCACGGCGAGCTGGCAGCCAGGGCTGGTGCGGAAAGCCTCCTCCGTTGGCCCCGACTCTGCTGCTGGGCTCCTTTCTTCCAGCAGCCCCACGGACTCCTGTGCCACATCATGTCTGGCTGGAGCCCAGTTTTACTTTACAAACGCTTGCTTTATGCCTGCTCCTCTCTTCCCCTCTTCATCCCTCCATCTGTGCAAGCTGGGTCTCGTCTCCCTGCCTCAACCGCCCTTGTGCCTGTGACACGGAGCTGCTGCACTGCCTGCTGCCACTGCGCCACATCTGCTCCAGCTGTCCCCAGGCTTCACCTAAACCGCCCCCGACCATACCGCATTTGAACCTCGCGGTGTGCGGGCACAGCAGGTGATCTGATTTCAGTGATGAGATAAGCGGGGACCTACAGCACAAAGCCAGATAGCGACAAGTCTAGGGCTTGCTCCTGAGCCCGTGTTTGTCACTCAGGAAACTCTACCCCCGTTATCAGGTGTCAGTGTGCTGGAAAGAGCCCAGGATGAAATCACCCTTCTTGCCAGCCTGGAAAAAACTCAGAAGGCGAGCGCTGTGTATCTTGGAAAATCAGGTACCAGCGCCTGGCAGCTGTCTGATGGCCATGAGATGAATTAAGGCAATGATTAGTGGAGTGATTTGGTTCAAGTAGCAGGACTTTAGTCTGAACATGTTCCTACTTAGCTTACACATTTCATTCGCAGGCAGATGTCAAGCTGGATGTTGCTAGGAGATAGACAGCAGGGGAATAATTAAGTCTGATTAAATCCTATCATATTGCTGTGCTGCTTTCCAGAATGCTCTGGAGCTTTTCAAAGCCAAACTGACCAAATGATCAGGCAAATGGTCCAGCCCATCCTGCTCAACAAAACCCACTCACAGCAAACCTGCTGAGCCTGTGGCTACCCATATGTCTGCAGAGAATTTCCTACAGCAGCACTGGCCATGATCTGGGGAAAAAAAGGCTCTGGCAGAGGGCACAGCTGGTGGCTGCATTAGCAGGTAGCACAAGACAGGGCTGGTTGGAGCAGGCAGTGAGGGGTCCTAGCCCTGTGTCCCTGCATCAATGCTGCAGAGACATTCATGTTGGACTAAGCATGACTTGGACACACCAGCGTGACCATAAGCAAAGCTTCCTTCTGCCCTTCTTCTGAAAGGAGCCCACCTGGGGCATGCCAAAATTGCTCTGCAAATTCCCCTCATGTGCATGATGCTGAGCACCACAAGGCATTCCCACTGAACTGACACCTGCCTGCATTTTCTTTCATGGCAGTTGAGCCATGCACTATATGGGGGGGACTCATAAATAACAGCTACAGGTTCTTTTCCCACCAGTAAATAAAGTTAGGCTGTAACTATCTGCATCAGGTGTCAAATACACATATCAGCCTCCAGGCTTCCTTCATAGAGGCTTCTAATCTCATTTTGTTTCTTTACCCTATAAAAATTACCATTCTAATACTCACACTGTAATCCTTCTCCCCAAATTAAATGTCATAAAATCAGACCTGATACTAATTCATGCAATATTTTATGATTAATTAAATACCACTATATACCACAGCAAAGATCTCTTTCAGTAATGGCTAGGCAGAGATCACATCTGCTGATGCACAGGCTCAAGGAATGTAATCTGGACTGTAAGATACTTGTAGTTTGTCTTATCTCTCTGACCAAACTTGTTTCATCTCACACACTCATTATGTGTTATTCTTAAATGCAGACTCTGAACGTGATCAGACTGTGGAGAACACTTTACATTTCTGGTGTTCTGGCTGCTCTAAGAACAGAAATGTTAAACAGCATCAGCAGCAGGTCCATACAAAACAAGTTAAAACAATCTGAACTTGGCTCAAAAATTCTGTCACCCTCTATATGTTGCCAACAGCAAAGAATCACACTTACCACTTTGGGAGCAGGTAAACACCTGGAGCCTGCCCAATCGCCTCCCCAAGTGCTCTGCCTGACTGGACCAGGTTTCCCAGGGTCTTCCTCAGATGAAGTGACCCATTGGTCCCCCTGGCAGGCAGCCGTACGAGTGCAAGCCCCTGGTCAGTACCCTGCTCAGCAGTTCATCTCCTTGCAGCAATCCCAATACACTGTTTGGTTCACTCATAGTTTCCAAGAGAGGAGGTAGGCTTGAATTGAAGACAAGCATTGAAGGCTCCCACTTTTCTGGGTCTGTTTCAGGAGTCCCTCACCCTCATGTTCAGAAGAGCATCCCACCTCCCTGTGTCTGGCTTCAGCTTGCAGACATACCATTTTTTTCTGCCTTCTGCTTGATTAAAGAGCCTTTCAGAGCCTGGCATTTTCTCTTTGTGACACTACACATATGCTGCAAGCAAACCCCCTCTCATCCGTCTTTCTGAAAAGCTAAATATACTGAGTCGCTTAATTCTCTTTCTGCCAGGCTTTGCCTCCCACCCTCAAGCCATTTTTTGCGTTTCTGCTCTGTAGAGCCTCTCTGATTTTCCTGAATCCTTTTTGAGATATAGAATCCCACAATGAGCCTCCCTAATGCTTTGACACAAGGATTTAATCTGCTTTTTCCTATTTTCTCTCTTAAAGGGCTACATTAGTCCTTTCTAGCATCAGGATAAGCATTCAGGCAGGATTGTCCTGAATCTTTTCCAGACCCCCTGCTGGCAGGTTAGAACCACCTGTATCTCAGCTGCACATCCAGGAACTGATGAATAGAGTTTGGTGGTCGGGGACACCTCCACTCCCACGTACCTCCCTCACTCGCTCCCTGTCCTAGAATCATGGATATCATGGTTGCCACATTTGGGGGGCTTAGGGAGCTGAGCTTGGCAGGCCTTAGGAAGATTTGCTGAGCCCTGGTGAGCTGTCCAGGAGCAAACGTCCTGCTCCCTGTAGTTACTGTGCTGTGAAAGAGAGGAGAGCACAGAACCAAGCAGTGCCTGCTGGCATCCAGGTTGGTTTGACTGTCTGGGAAATATTTTGCAATGCCTGTTAATATTTTACCCATCCTGTTCAGAGTGACAATGGTCACTATGGAATCTGTGCACTGACTAGTTACAAGGTTGCACATCATTAACACAGCCTCTTAAAAATAATAGGCTAGGTGAAGGTTCCATCTTTAATTCTACTCCTTAAGAAACCAGCTAAAATAACCTCCCCCCAGCAGCCTCCCTGGTGAAGCCTACCTGAGATCTGGGAGTGAAATAGGGACTCTTGGTCAGTCCAGGTGCCATCACTGGATATCAAAGTGCATTTCTTCATGCCAGTGCTACAGGAATCTTGAATGAGCCCAGCTCCAGCTGTGGCTGTGCTGCCTTTCCGAAGCCAGGAATGCTGTCCTTGAGTTTCTGAGATGATTGCTGAATAAACTTGAATATCAGATGTGATGGCCATGAACCTCAATGGGTTCATCTTGAGCTCTCCAGCCAGGCATTACTCCATCCCCTCTCATGCCATAAAAACAGCTGGGAGAGTCGGGCAAGGCAGGCAGGTACCATCCAGCCACTGCCTCCTCTCAAACAGGAATGGCAGGAGTGACTTCATCTCACGTGCTGTTGCAGAGAGGAGGGAATTTGGCAAAGCAATGGCACAAGGAGAGGCTGCAGCTCCCCAAACCAGCCACGCTCATGCTACAGGCCTAGGTAATTTGCAAACAATTTGATGATTTAATCACAGACTCTCCCAAACACATGTGTTAATTTTTAATGAATGGTCAGCTGGTAGGAGGCCAGCATAATCTAAAGGGTCAAAGCAACGGGCAGAGAAACGGCAGAGAGCCCCAGACTGCCACTGGGTAGGTGAAAGCACGGCTAAGGGCACACAGGGAAACTCCTCCCGGGGCAAAAGGAAAGTTCTGGCTGCTGAGAGCAAGAGCATCTATATAGTGCACTTTGCTTTCTCCACTGCTTTCAATAGCGCTGTAGGGTTTTAATTAAAAGTATGTATTATAAAGAATTAATAAGACTCAAGTAGCTTAACAACTACACGTATTAACAGCTACACTCTGAGATCTGTCAGTGAGCCAAGCCTTAATGGGGAAACATCAACAAGAAGAAGCCTACCTAGACCCCCAGTGACCCCTGGTCCAGTGCCATTTAATAGGTCTTAATATCAATTGTCTGGATGACAAGATAAAGGCTTACATTCGGGGTTGATGAAACACTGTACAAGCTGCTTGCTGCTACAGCATGAGCTGAATGGCCTGGAAAGATGATCACAGCACAGTGATGGGCTGCAAAGGAAGGTTCTTGGGAATGGAGAGGACAGGCTGCACCACAGGGTGGAGAATCTCCATGAAAGCAGGGGTGGGAGGTGGAATTAAGGAAAAAAGCTGAAAAAGACCTGTCTCCACATATGACTTGCTATGAGCCTGCAGTACAGTACCTTGGCTCTGAGGGCCATGAGTCAGAGGGGCATGGAGGGGATTTCCAAGTACAGCTACAGCTCTGGCAAAGCCAACTTGATGTCTGGTCCAGCTCTCCAAACTTCAGAACAGTCACAGAAATCCCAAGGAACAGCAACACCACCTCAAAAAAGGAGCTAAGGGTTGGAAATGCAACAAATAAGGCTGCATAGGGTGTGAGGAGTACAAGCTATTTCACTGCCCCAAGAGAGCATCTCCTCACTGCCAGAGGGAACGGAGTACTAGTATGGGCAGAAGGAAGTGCAAGAGCCAAAGGTGAGAAGTTGAAGATGGGGAAAACTTGAGCCTGAAGTTAAGTACAGCATGGTCACTGAAGACTGCAGGGTCAGCCATCCTCACCATGAAGCAGCTTGCTAGATCTCAACAAGTTTAAGGTCTCAACTTTAATTTTTTGACATCTTTGGCTCAGGCATGAAGGAGATGCTGTATGGACATGCTTGCTGTTTTGCCCTGACCTGTAAGCACCCCTCCTGATCTTCTGTCCAAACAGCTCCAGCAGCAAAAAGGAGGCCAGGACTGATTCCTGCATGCCAGAGAAGGCAGTGGAGAAAGTGTGGATGGCTTTGCCTGAGGACAGTTTTGTTCACCTGCTCTTCCAGCTCATGCACATCTTTCTAGAAACAGGTACAACAGCCTGAGCTGGCTCTGTGGCATTACACTACCTGCAGCAGTGCTCACTGCCAACCCTTGACCCAGGGAATGTGTCATTTCCAGCCTGGAGCTTCAGTACTTAATTACTTGCACTGGAGCAATCCCTCGTGCACCCTCAGCTGGCCTTCTATGGGGATGGGTCCACTAGCCATGGGCTCCTCTTTTTATCCTGTTTAACCTGAACCTCCTCTCCATTGCTCCCTGGTGCCTGGTGAACTGGAGCCTCTGAACCCAAGTAATGCACCAGCAACCTTCAAACAACACAGCAACCAGCTCTGTTACTCATACTTGTCTCTCCCATACATGCCCAAGTGAGCTAATGCCAAAACCCACCGCATAAGCAGAGCAGCACAAGTGCCCGAGTCAGTGTTCACTTCAGGTTTACAAACCTTCCCCATTTGTGTCACTCTGATCTCTTCCCCACATGCCCAGAGGAAATGGTTGGCAATGATGCCTCTAGTAAGCAACACCCAGGGCACATCTTGTCTGCAGAGCCACAGGCTGCACCCCTGTGGGTGACTGCCCCTCTCAAAACTTCATGATGCACCAAGGGACATCAACTCCTTCTGGGGTGCAGGGCCATGAGCCCAGAGAGATGCTCTTGACAGCATCCTACCTCCTACTCATCTGAGACAAGATGACCATGATGCTCAGAAAAGGGATCAAGGAGATGGGAAGTAGCAAGAGCAGGGGGCAAGAAGAGGCAGGAGGAAGGGGAAGCATCAGGCACCTCAGATGCTGCCAGTCACTGGGAAGGTGGTGGGAGGGGGTGCTGGTGCTGCTGCTGGAGGTCCTTCACTGTTGGTCATGAGAGCGGCTGCCTGGCCTGGGGCACTGGGCTGGCAGGGTAGCTGCCAGCTGAGGTAGCCTTGCCATGTTCCAGTGCCTTTCTTCCCCATGCCTGGGTGCTAAGGCTTATCTGCTCCCTCTCGGGAAAACAAAGAAATGAGAGGAGTCATCCAGCATAGCATGGACCATAAGAGCTGCGTGGGAGGGTGCAGGGGCTGAGAGTTTAGTTTGCACTGCCCTGACCCCTGTGCTGCAGGATGTGGCCAAGGGTTTGTGCTCTGCTAAAGGACATGAACACGCTCAGTTTTGGAGATTCAGCATTTGTGACAACCTGTGCATTCCTGCAGCTGCTTTTCATAACAAGTTGTTAGAGCAGCCAGGGGAAAGTGCCTCTGGGTGCTCTATTTGTTGGCAGGATGTGGGCTGACAGCAGCCATGAAGAGGCAGCTGCTAGCCACAGGCAGGGGACACAGACAGAAGGGTGCTGCTGAAACACCTCAACCCCCTCCGTACATCACTCAAAGTCACATAAGTCTATGGCGGTAGGTACGAGTGAGAACAGGACTAAGGGTTCACTGGATCCTTGCGTAGTAAGTGGGATCCTAAACAGTGAATGTACAGAGCTGCCAGCCATGGAGACTCTGCCCCTGTCCCAGCAGTCACGGGGGACCAGCCAGGCCAGCAGGTCCTTGTTTTCAGCTGCAGTCCACCCTGCCCAGCCACAAGAAGGTTGGAACAAAGCTCGGCCTCTCCAACAAAGCTTCTCCACCCTGCTCCATGGGACCCTCTGCCACAGTTAAGGGAATAAGAACTTTCTGCAGCTAGCACCTGAGCCACTGCTATATGGGGGGATATGCTGGCAGATCCACAGGGTCAGGCAGAAGCAGCTGCTCAGTGCTGGAACTTTGCAGGTCTCAGTAGCCACTTGAGGGAGTTTTGCACCTGCAGCTGAACTGGTCCTTCCAATGCAGGGATGGGGTAAGCCAAACACAACGAGGTGTTGGTACCATTGACACTCTCCCCGACTGACTGCTTCCTGGTGGATGGGGTAGATTAGCACCACTGCTTTGTGCAGCCACCCAGACAAGTCCTGTGTTCAGAGTCCAGCACCTACAACCCACCTAGGTTGGCATGTGTTCACCTGGTGTGAAGCTGGGTAGAACAGCCTGCTCCAGCCCAGCCCACCTTCCCTCTAACCCAGCCACGGATCCTGTGTTGGACAGTTCTCCCCTCTGCCAGCACCCACAACACAGTCATGGCTTGGCAGTGCCACCTCCCAGCAGCACTGTCACTGTGTGTGTCCAGGGCATCGGGCACCTGTTTCATGCAAGGCCTCCCAAGCAGTGCTGAGGGACCAGCTTCAGACAAGCCTGGCCACAGAAACAGCCTCATGCCCCAGATCTCCTGTCCTCCATCAACTCAGCCCGGTCACCTCCACAACATTGCTCCTTCCACTCCACCAGCTGCAGCCCCACACAGGGCTCTGATGAAAAGATGAAGCTTTGATACCTTCTTCCATAGAACTTTCCAAGCCTCAGGCCCTGCAGAAAAGCCAAACTCCTCAGCTGAAAGGGCTCCCCATTTCTGTGACAGCAAGTGACCACATGCAAGCATGTCACTGCCATGCTTCAGTCCCACAGCTTCAAATTCCTCCCTCCTTTTCCTTCACAAGCCAGGAAATACCCTCAAGGTCAAGAGCCAGCAAGATCTGGGGAATTCATTAAGCTGCTCTCTCAGAAGCAGTGAAGCTGCACGAGTTCCAAGGGAGAAGGATGGTGGTGTCCTGCACCAGTAGCTGCTGGGTCAGCGCTGCCTTCCCTGGGGGAACAGCCCACGCTTCTCCCATTGCACCAGGTGGCTGCAGCTGGGAGAGGCATAGCGTGGTCCGGATGTGGAGTGAGCCTGTCATCTCTCCCTCATCAGCACAGCCAGGCCTAAAAATATCCCCAAGTGGGTTGATGGTGGCTGTGCTACAGTCTCCGTTATGCAGATGGAAATGGCTGGTCCTGCCAGAGTGCCTGGGGAAGCACCAGCTCCTCTGCCCTGCTGTTGGGATCCTGTGCTGTGCTGTAGAAATCTCCACAGCAGAGAGGCACCAGGGACAGACCATGGCACAGAGCATCCCAGCCAGGCACAGCATCACTGCTAGGGATATCCTGGCCAGGGCAGACAGCTCCATAGGCATTGTCCCTCCTGGGTGCAAGGGACTGAGCAGGGTGGGGAAGAGGGGAATGGAGTTTCACAGCCCACTACCATGAACTCCTAACTGATGAAATGGGGAGCTGCTCAGGCAGCACATGATGACTCAGAAGTGCACCCAGGCAGCTGAGCTGACAGCATTGTGTGTGGAAGCATAGGGGCACAGGGAGCTGGAGGGCAAGTTAGCAGAGCAGCCACAGGAGGAGTGGGATGAACCCTCAGCCCACAGGGAAAGCCAGAGGAGCACAAGAGCAAGGGGCCAGATTTGCAGCTTGGCCAGGAAGAGGGCTGGCTGGCTTTGTGCTCTGCAACATTCTGCCAAAAGGCAAAGCTGCCAGCTCCTCCCTTCCCATCCCTGCATGTCCCAAATCCACAGGGCCTGACAGTGAGCACAGCTGCTGACACTGAGCCTCAGGCAATCACTCACCCAATAAACTTGAGTGGGGAAAACAGCAGAGGCTGCCGGAGAAGTCAGGAAGGATGTAGCAGCTCCGGTAGGAATGGTTTACAGGATAAGATCATGAATCCAGTGCCAGAGATTCTGGCTCAGATATATACTCTAGGCTGGCTGGCAGAGTCAGCTTTCATCCCAGCCCACAGGTGTCCCCAGGATGTCACAAGCATCCTTGACCGCAAACCTGAAGTGCTGTTTACTCACCCTCACTGCATGGTGTGCTTTCCTCAGATCCCGGGCCAGCAGGGCAAGCTCTGCACAGCCAAACCTCTCCCTGAATGGTGACCCAGCATCAAGGCCACACTGACTGGGCAGCACTTCCCAGTGGCACACACTCCAAACGTGGATCTATCGCACCTCTCCCTGCACCAGACCCTTGGCAGCTCCCACAGCCTGCAGGGAGCTGTCCCAAAGGATCAGAGCCCTGAGCAATCTCACCCTGTAGGGCTGGGGGACAGCTTGTGCTGGGAGAGCAGTGAGTCCAAAACACCATATGGCCCAGCCATAGCCAGGCATCTGTTCACTGGGAAGTGGAAAGTCTGCCTCAGCAGGTACCAGGCACCTCTCCAAAAAGGCTGCACAAGAGCTCTTCTGTCCAGTGGCTTCTGGAGGAAGGATTCTCTAGGCAGGCTCCAGCCTGCCTGGAGAAGGGGTGGGGATCTGCTGTGAGAGATGATGACTGTCCAGCCCCCAGGATCACCCCCACAGCCCTAGTCCTGTATTCTCTGGGAACGATCCGTGCAGCCTCCACACAGCCCGTGCACAATTCACAACTGGAGGCTGCTTCTTTGCAGAGTCTGCACAGATGGACAAAGGACTGATCCAGGTCCCCCAGTTCTACCCCACAAGATGACAGAGAGGACACAGGCAGGCAGGAGAGATCCTGGGCAGCTGTCTCAGCCAGCACAGTCCAGGGCAGTAGTGAATGAACCAGGCTCCTGGGGAAAGACCTCCCCAGCACACTGTGACAGTGCAATGCCCACACAGGCAACAGTCCAGCACAGAACAGGCAGGGCAGTGGGGCAGGAGAGACCTCACTACACTGGGACTTCTTGAAAGGGCTCCTCTGGAGAAGGTGAAGAGCAAAAAGCCCTTCCTCGTGTGCTGGCCCATCAGGTGCTGACGTGCCTGGCTCCCAGCCCAGCAGCTCAGAGTCACGCAGCTCCCATGAACGCTGTCTTTCTTCTCCCTGCTGCAAAGCCCTTGCCAGCCCCTCACCCACTTTGACTGGGGAGGGAGAAGAGCCAAGATCTCTTTTTCTGTCCTTTCCCCTTGCCAGGCTCTGCACACTGCTGAGGGCCCAAGTTGGGGGTCTCCCTGCTGGTGATGGCACTGCAGACCTCTGCTCCCACAGGAGTCACCCTCCAACCAGTGAGGAAGAGCAGGGTTGGCCCCAGCCCCACTGTGTGGACGGCTGAGGGTCCAAGCTGGATGCCCTGTGCTACCTCTGCCTATGAAAGGGAGAATGGCAGAATATGAGCATTTACACTTCTGCCAGTCCCTGTGGACACCAGCTGTTAAATAGTGTTTAGAAACATCTATCCAGCTGGAACTGGGAAAGCCAGAGAGGACTCAGGACAGACCCATCTCTGGCTGCCAACACAACTGCTCCCTTTATCCTGCCCTGGCTCTGCTGGGCTGGGACAAGCAAAGCTGTGTTCCTGCTGCAGAGCCAAGTGGCCTGGGCAGCCATCCACCACAGGCAACCACAGTTCCAAACCACACAGGCTGCTCAGCCCTTTGGTGTAGCTGCTCCCCATCACCAGTTTCCTTGTTCTCCTGCATCACACCACTGCTGTTTTCCATGGAACTGTCTGCAAGTTATTTGCTCTTCTGCACCTGCAGCCCATCAGCACCCACCACCCACACTAAAGGCATCCATATCCTGCACCCAGGATACTGTCATTTCTTTTTAATGCTTGTGGCTATCAGGAATGAAGTTTGAGTTAACCCCTGTCACGAGGATAAGTAAGAAAATTAACCCATAAGTTGCAGAGATATTGTATTCAAGAGAAGCAACAGCACTTGAGGAAATGAGAGTCCAAGCATATGAACTAACATCAGATCACATTCACAACCATCTGATCCCCATGTCTGAAGTGTCTCAGGAGGTCCATGGGTACAACATGCTGCCATGCCTCCCTAAATTCAGCAAGACTGTGGGATAGAGTCACTATACTTGTAGTTTGCTTTGGTCTATAGCATACTTGTTGGGCTGTAAAGACAGGTTTGCTCCTAGATCTATATGGAGCACTTCAGCCTGGATATGAAAACCAGCCACCCATCTTGGCTACAGCCTGTGAAGAGGCAGCTCTTCGTTCAGTCAGCAGTGTGGATAACAGTGAGAGCATCCCAGTTCCTGGGGTGTTGGGCAGCATGAGGGGCCCACACTGCCAGGCAGTAACTCATGGGAGGTAGAAGAGCCAAGGCAGCAAGACTTTTTCATTTCTCTCCTGCATCGTGTACTGAAGGTGTTCACAGCCCACTAGAACCATTCATAACAGTGAGAATGTTTCCTAAATGCAGAATTCCAGGCCAAAGAAACCTCTTCTCAGGCTCTCCTACCTCATTCAGTTTTGTTTTGAAATTAACACACATACTACACCATTTAAATCTTTCTCCAGTACCCTCCCACACATTTCCCTCATTTGCTAGGTGCTGTCTGAATTGTTTTGATGCTGGTGTTATCACATTACTCATGCTGCAGCAAGGAGGCTGTGGCAATGCTTCTGCATGGATCTGCCACAGCTTCATCAAAAGATAGCAATCAGGTGAATGCTTCCCATTCCTCTGGAGGCCATTCTGGTGAGGTCAAAGGAAACTGCTGACACACCCTCAGCTATGCTCATGACTGGAACCAAGCAACAAACACCACCTGAAGTGTTGGACTCTTCATTCATCCAAGGGAGAAATCTAAAGCTGTTCAACAGCTCTAACAGCAACACAGAAAAATGAAGACTGACTATAGGAAAAGAGGAAAAATACAACATTGTTGTTCATGTTGAACTGAAAATACTACACACTTTAATCTAAATGCCTACACTGAAAGATTTTGTGCAGTATCTACAAATTTGTCAGGGAAAAGGAGCCATTATCATTTTCCCCAAAAAGCTGGCTCCAGGAATACCTGGCACATTAGGTTTCAAAGATATGAGCTGAAATAACACTACAATAAGCAAATTCCTCAAGGTCACTTGGTGTATCAGTAACAAAAATCCCTGAGCTAAAGTAGAAGAATCTTCTTTCCCTGACTGCCAGTTCAGCAGGTTTTAACCAGCACTGTGAAATTCAAGAGTCAACACCAAAGTAAGGAACGGAGCTGTCTAAGACTGTGCCCTGGTAAGATTTTCTGATGACTCCTCTTCTGGCACTCTCAGCTACAGAGGGAACCTAAGGCAACTCAGTTCTTGCTGCAAATGTTTCAGCTCTGTGTTTCAATGAGGAGAGATGATTCTGTGGTTCCATCCCTGTTCTAGTTAAATAGCCAAGCTGGACTGAGTCCTTAAATAACAGAACTCCACTAAGGTCTCTGAAAGACACCTAAGAACTCATTAGATAAGCATTAAAGAGATGAATATTAGAAAAGAATAATGCTAATAGAAAAATTAGAAGCATGATGAGAATTTCCAAGTTCCATTGCTTTAGTTCTTAAATTAGTTTACAGATTGTCTTTTTTGAAATCAGATTTATTTCTTGAGGAAACTGAAAACAACATACAGGCTATGAGTCTTGATTTCACCCCATGTTTCATTAAAAAACAAGCACAACTGCAGACATGTCAGACAACAGGAGCCCAGTTAAAGAATGGAAGAACAGAGATGCATCGGAAGCCTTAGGATAAGTGTCTGTGCTCCTCAAACAGTGCAGAATCAATTCCACCCAGCTTTAAACACAGAAAGCGAGAGAAGGAGCAAGGAGAACGGATCCTACTACTGACAGTACTGCCTCTGGTCATCTGAGAGGTCTGCTGATAGAAAACAGGTCTCCTAGAAGTCCAGCCACAGGCAGAAACATTACTGCAATCAGGTGGTTTGCAAAAAATAGTCACCTTTTAAAATCTTATGAAAAGTTACCACTGACTTGTAAAGTTCATCCTGAATTAAGGGCAAGCCACTATTGGTTTATACAAAAATTGCTTCTTGTGGGTCCAACCTGAACCAGTCACAGATGGAAGCTTCATGAAAAGTGAAGAGATCTACTGCCTGCAGCACCACATGCAATGGACCACACAAAGGGCCACCAAAGTGCACACTGAGCATGATTTTGTACTGAAGATATTCAAGAAACACCTGACTAGCTGATAACCTGGCAGCACCTCACCCTCACTGGAATGATGCTGTAAAAGGGATAAATACACTTCCAAAAAACCCAAAACCACTGGAGAAAATTATCAGACATGATAAAAGTCTAGGTAATGGAAAGCTTATGTACTTTTGAGACAGCTGCTCCGTATAGAACTTTTATTGCTGTTATTCTTCAAATCATAAACTAAATTGCTTTTGCAAAATCAGATAATAAAGACCCCTCAAACATCAGGGTCACTGATTTTAAGTTCACAGACAGAAGCCAAAATGCAGTTTAGTTCCTGCAGCAGGAAACACTGTGCTCACATTTGAATGATGCAGCACAAGAACTGATAGGAAAATTGGGAAGGCCCTTCATCTCAGAGTGCAGGATGGCAGTGGTTCCCAACACAGTGCAGTCAACTGACGGGAGCAAATCTGGCACCTGCAGAAAACATGCCAAAACCAGATAAAGCTCCTGTTCCAAAACAAATACTATGCATAGGAGCACTTGAAACTCACTTAATACTGTCAGAAGTGAGTGGCAAAACCTGCTGCAGGTGAACAACAGAATATCCTGTGTTGGAAAGGACACACAAGAATCAATAAAATCCAACTCTCGGCCCTGCACAGGGCAGCTCCAAGAACACCACCACACCAAACAAATCCAGCTGTTTCCTACAAGGTCATGATTTTAGGATGAAGCTGCTGAGCCAGGTGTTTGCAGCACAGGTTGTATAGCAAGTGGCACCTAAAAGGTGCGTTTAAGTTCTATGGCAGTTTGGGGACAAAGCCTGACTGCAGGCACCTTTTCTCCGGAGGGACGGTGGCAGATAGAGACAAGGAGTATGTTTTTCAATAACATATAGGTAGTGTCCATCCTATGAGAAGTTAATACCAAAGTAACTCTGACAGAACAGAGACAAGTTTGTTAAGGCCCTGCCAGCTCTTCTCCACATTTGCTCATAGCACATCACCTCATAGGCTTACATATAAGCTCAGATGTCAAAGTGCAATTTCGTTCCTATTACCTGGACCAGACTGACTGCAGCTACCAGACCCAGGTCTTAACAGATCCTGGTTTTATCAAGCCAACTATCCCATTCATCAGAAAACCATTCAGTACCCTGAGACCAGGAGTTTTGGACATGGTAAAAGGAAAAAAAACCAAACAAACCAAACCAAAAACCACAAAAGAAAGTCATTATCCACTTTCAGAATCTGTTTAAGTCTTTCAAAACTGATAAACAAGGTATTCCACCACAAAAATAGGACAGATTACCTCTATGCAAAACAATGATTGTGCAAATCTTTGCTACTTATATCATCCTCCTGACCCTATAAAAATGTAGGGCTAAAGATTTTCTGTATAAAAGTTGCAGTTTATTTCTTTTCTGATCAAGAGTTGTATCACTACTCAGTACTACATTTTATTGCTAATCACAAATTGATGCACCGGGGTTTCAGAAGGGTTTGGTTTATAGCGTTCCTATGTAACAAAAGGAAAGAAGTTACAAATCCAGACTCTGTAGACACATTGCCACGTCCCTATAGAAGCAGGGATGCATTAGGTCTGTTTCATTAGAAAATTCTCCTCTTGAACAGTTTCTGGAGAACACGCAATCATGATTTTCTCCAGTAGGAAAATTCACCCCATCATTTCATGCAAAAAGAAGGTGGCCAATCTGCTCCACAGCCTAAAATCCTTTTCCTACAGAACGGGAAAGAAGCATGTATTTACACTGCTCCTACTGTGGTGAGTTAATGCTTAAATTATTAGGAGCAAGTTGGCACATCTTCCTGGTACACCTACTACCCAGCTCAACTCAGCTGCTATGGCTGGGGTAGCAAAATCTCTCCACCACAATTGAGATGTGTCCTAACACTCTATAAAAATGCTACGGTAACCTTTGCCAGACAGCAACACGGCAGCACTCCTGCTTCAGAAGAGCATTGCACAGCCTTTCAGTAATAACACACAGCTCAGTGCATACTTCATCTGCCTCAGATCCAGTATTAGCTGCTGTAAGCAAAAGCCTGTGGACACACAAGAGACAGGGCTGCCCCAGAGGAGGGACTGCACTGCTTCAGGTACCGCTGCCCTGTCATCCCCAACACTGTGATGCTTGGATTTCAAGAAGGGAGAGTTATGACTGTCCCTTTAGTCATATTGCCTTAGAGAAACTCAAAAGAAACTCTTTGGGAGCTGAACACCTATTCTTGTTAGAAGGCTGCACTTCACAAGGCTCCAGAGAGATTTCACTGGTTCTGAGGCACATACTATTAACAATTAAACTTATGATTAAGTAAGTCAAAAGCACTATCAGAACAAAAATATTAAATGGAAGGTTAAATAATTTGTCCTACAGGATTCAATTTCACATTTCACCTGTTCACACAAGCACCTCCTGTCTGTTCAGATTTGAACAGCCTACAGCTCAACCTCAGAAAGGAGGTGCTGAGAAACAAGAGACTGAAGCTGCTTGCGACAAAAAAATGGATATAAATATAAAAGAGGTTCCATTTCCAGCACCAGTAATACTGCCTGCTCAAGCCCAGGTGTGGTCACCAGGGAGACTCCTAAATTCAGGAACATTATTCAATTAAAACAATAGACCATACTATTCTGCAGCTGCCAGGATTCCTGGCAACAACTCCCCAAAGAGTTTGCCACCTGTCAAAATTGTCTCTAAAGAAAAAGCAAGAGTGCTCAACAAGATGAAAGCAACATCCCCAAGCTGGCTTATTTGGTAAGGACCCAACTTCAGACCAGCAATCTGCAGGCATCAGCTTCAGCAAATGGGATCTCTTTCACTATCCAACAGCTGCTTTACAGCTACTGCAGAGCATCAGCTTTTTAGCTTCCTTAAAATATAAAAGAACAAAATCCCAAAAGAAACCCTGGATTCAAAGCATCCAAATATGGCCTGTTGTACTGGAACGTTTAAATCCTTGGGGGGAGGTGGGCATCTTCTTCCTCTGCCACAGGCAGCGTTTACTCCATGATGGCCCGGTACAAGGCAGGCTCAATATAATCTTCACGGTAGCGTGAATTGATCACCCTTTGTCTCTTCCTCTCTTGACTGACCTCCTTCTCTTCAAAGATCTCTGTGAAGCGCATATCTGAAGCTATTGACTATGAGAGAAAGACAGAATTAGTCACTAGAGCACAGATCAAATTCCCATCTCCACATCCTCCTATTGCATGTAAGAAAGAACCAAGCCAAGACACTTGGGAGCATTCAGCCTTCTTCAAAAACTGACCAAACACAAAAAGAAAAATATTTAAGAAACTGGATTTACAAGTCTGGGGATATGTTTAAGTGAACTGTAATTAGAGATCTAAAGAATCTCAAGTTTCAAATGTAACTGAGCACCTAATTTAAATTCACAATCACTTTTTCAAAGCAATAAAGAGTCAGCTGTTCCAATTCTCAAACAGTCTAGTACAACTTCTGCTTTATAGAGCAGGTGTATTTAAACACCTGGTCACAGAATTCAGCTATAATACACTTTCTTAAGCTTCTAACATCCCATGTGCCTGCCAAGAGATCTGCATCAGGGTGTGCATGTTTGTACTGTAAAGCAAGACACCCCAGAGTGCTGTCTGTAACTACAACTTAGTAGAGGGAAATGTAAAGCAACAAAACAGGCTGTGGGATCTCCACCTTTATTGGTAATCAAAACTTAATTGGAAATACCCCTGAGCAACTCTTTCTGAAAATTACCCCTGTTTGGAACAGGTGTCTGGAGACCTGCAGAGGTCCTTTCCCACCTGAATTATTTTAGTCTCAAGAAACAGCCAGCTCTTCTGATGCAACCCTACCAAGAGCTTCTCAGAACAAAGGAACTTGGCCATTCTTTGCAATGGAAGTAGACAATGGAACTTAGGAATACAGGTGTAAAAGGGCATTAATGTCCTCTCCCAATCCGTGACTCTACGATACAAACTCACACCCCTGCAGAAGGAGTAATTCTTTCCAGAGCTAAATGGAACTTTGCTTTTGTAGCCTTATCAACTACTGAACTTTGCAATGATTAAGGAGAACACCAGATTGTATTTTGCTGCTGCCACGTGCTCAGGTTGCTGTTCAAGCATAAATTAAAACAAACTTCTTTAGTAGAATTTGCATCCCGTTTACCTACCAGCCTTGACTTCACTCTCTTGGGAAGCTCCTCTTCAAGAGTATATACATCATCCCTTTTCACCATCAGCTGTGAACCATCTTCAAATTCCACCTAGAAAGGAACCAGAAGTTGTTCTGTCAGAAGTCTCACAAGTTAGAACCCTGCCACAGCTACCCAGGACTTGCCTTCTCCCTGCAGAGCTCTCTCATGAAATAATCTACCACTTGAAATTTATAAGATACATATGCAGCTACACACACTGTAACAGACTTTAATCAAAACCTCAATTACCTCATGACTATAATAGCCCAGCAAGTTTTAGGATATTCTTTTAATGCCTGATGAGACACTCTGGCTGTTCACTTTAACACAGCCTGAATAGTCATCCCTTTGGAACCATGAAAGGCATGGTGCACTCTCACTAGAGAAAAGCAAAATAAATTTATTTTAAGTAGTTTAAACTACAGAAACCGAGTCTAATGAAGAACTGCAGACCAGCAGTTTTCAGAAGTGGACAAGTAGGTAGCCAGATGTACATACAGCTGCAAGCAATCACTTCCAGCATCTGTCCTTGTAACAATGAGAGTAACTTACCCTGGAGTGTTTAAGCATGAGTCCCCTATAGCAACCCTGCTAACATGATTGGCTTGTTCTGAGTGATGAATTTTCAGACAGTAATTTTGTACCTGGTACATTTGGATAGCATGTGATGCGACAAACTTGGCTCCGTAAACTTGTCCGTCTGTCCATCTCACCTGCACGACTTCCCCTTCAGCAGGGGGACCTAACTGGAGACAATCTCGACTCTAGAAGGAAGAGGGAAGATGGGAGAGACAAGAAAGGTAAGCAGCTTCCTGATGTGAAGATTCAGCAAACCACCAAGGAGTCACACTGCACACCACCCCAACAATTCTCTCTTTTAGGGATGGAGAACTGACATGACATTTATGTCATCTGCATTTAAATCCCAATAATGGTACCAACTTCAAAGTATTTGATGTGGGAATGGCATGCAAGTATCAGCAAATTTTCCTTCAGACCTACCACTGCTAAGCAGTCAGACATTAGCTGCACACCCTATTATACCTGTCCCTATGTGGCCTCAGTTAAGTCATTCTCAGGTAACATCCCTGAGGCCATCCTGCAGCATAGCTCAGCCACTATAGGACCTAGGGAACAATTACCAGATCCTCTGATGTGTCTGCTCTACAGCAGCAAGAACTGAGTCATATCATGTGTCCCATACCACAACCCCACAGCACAACATACCACAATGTCCTCTGGGTACAGGTTATCGCTGAAGGAGCCATCATCAAAGTTCACCTCGTAGAAAGTCTCCTTTGCAAGGCTGACCACTTCACATTGATAGAAGCGACCATTCTTGTGCTTGCTGATGACTATCTGTCCAGGGGACAGATCCTGGAGTGCAGCCTTGGCTCGCTGAGAAGAGAAAAATCACTTTTTATACAATGACTCAGTAATGAACGTGTTGAAGACCATGGCTCCAGTGCTGGCAGACAACAAAGCAAAACATTTTAGTTCAGGTGAGTTACTCTTAAGCCATCAACAGCAGCATTTTTAGAGAAGTTCTGCCTCCAGAATTTTAAATGCCTTAAGTCTGTTATGTGCTTTTGTCCTTAATTTACTTAGTAAATTAGGTTCTCATTCTTCAGAGCAAAGGAAGGCCTTTACAGAAAACATTCTCCAATAGATTTGCTGTGGTTTTGGTTAAAAAGGATGCGCAGGAACTTTAGAAACGAATCAATCACTCAAATGTGAAACTCTGTGACCGCTCATGCAGACTGCTGGAGTACTGGCACTAACGCCTGGATATTAAGTATCACTGCATAAACCCCTCTACTACTCTTCATTACAACAGCCACAGGAGGGATGTGATGCTTTCAGTCCTTCTGGTCTGCAAACCGAAGTACAATAAAGGACCTGACTCAGATCAGAATAGCAGCAAGGCTGAGATCAGAATCCAAGATCAGCACTGTAGATTACATTAAATACTGTGAGACAGCCAAGCCTTCAATGAAGTTTCAAAATAATCACACAATCTAAAAACTTTTCAGTGCCTCCAAGACACTGCAGTTCAAATCTTGGGAGTAAAACAGCTACTCACCTCTGCCTGAGATGGAGTCTTATGCCTGAAGCAGGTAATGAAGACAACAAATGGCCAGTCATCAGGCTGCATCATGACTCCTGCTGCTTGGGCACAGCTGACATGAAAGGATGTGGGACACCGACCATGTGAGCACTGTACACAGCAACCTGCAATTCTCTTTCTCCTTTTCTTGCAGAAGATGCATTTCTGTGGACAGGAAACTAGAGGTTATTGGTTGGCACTAGGTTTTACCCCACACCAAGGACTAGCTGGTCTAGTTATAATAGCTTATCATATAATAGCTGTGCCATTGAGCCTCTTTGAAAACACCACTGCTTTCTGACTGAACAAAGCAGGCAGCTACCAGTGCTAGTCTATGACAAGACAGTAATTCATGAAAGTAAAGTAATGCAATAGAGGAAAAATGTAAATTAAATATCTACCAGCTCAACATGCACAAAGCATGCAACCCAAGGATGCCAGCAACAGATCTTAGATTAGATCAGCCTGCAATGCTCCAACTCAATAGGGCCTTTCAGCACTTGACTAAAAAGTTACATAAATAAAAGCAACAAGATTAGAATAATGGGGAATGACCACAGAAGTAACAGTTAAAATTCTGTCACTACTACCAGTGACTCAATTGCCCTGCTGGGCAGTTGTAGGAAAAGAATGTTATCTGCAATGCATATGCAAAACAGTCATTTTCCCCTCAACACTGAGCTGTTAAAAGTTAAGTACAGTTGCTTTCCTGCTGAAGAGCTTCATCCATTATAGGAATGCCTCACATATCCTGAAGCATTTCAGTGCTTGAAAGCAGTCAACAAAGCAAGTTAAATACTAGGGAGGAGGAAAACAACAAGCACAACAAATTATCACCATTACACCACTGTATAAATATTATCTGCCACATACTAAAAACAGTGCCCCTTTTCCTGGCTCTTCATATGAATAAACACATATAAATATTAGAATAAGGAAAGATTAGGAAAAAATGGCAGTAGGGACAACTGCCATATCTCATACGCAGAGCTGAGCAGATTATACAGTTCAGTCTGAAGATGAGATGACTAGGGTTTGAAGGGAGAAGCAAAGCCCCTCAGATTCTGAAGGGACTGGAGACACCACCGATGTAGCACGGGTGATCCTTACCAGTCTGAAACGCTGCAGGGGGATTTTGCCAACATCTACAGGACTCCGCTCTGCGATGTTCACAAATTTTGCCTCCAGTACAGCCACAGCACACATCACATGAACCCACCTGTCGGGACAGAGGAGAGAAAAAAGAAAGTAATATGCATTAGGCCAACCGAGGATGCTTTGTAGTTTAAGTAAATATAGTTCTGTTCAGGTTTGCCATATAAACCACAATAAATAACCTCTGAGAATGATCAGTGTAATCTTCCTACTGCTACTAACAGGTAATATTAGGGCAAACCCAAGGTTTCTTCATACTTAAAATCTACTACTAACAGGCTTAACAGGAAAGCAATTTAGTGACTCCTGCATGATAAAAGGCTGCCTGGCCAAGTTTCAGTTATTTCATGGTGCTACAAGTCTGCCCCACAGCTATTTTGCATCAAATAACTTTAGATGATCCACCACACCCGAAGGACACAGGACAGGCAGTTGCAGGCACATTTTGCTGTAGAGGTACCTTGAATTTCAATGTTGTGCTACTTAAAACTATGGCTGCCCTTTGTCATTACTGTAACCACAAATAAGACGGAAAATCAAAATCCTCTGTAGAGAAGGAACTGAGAGATGTTAGTTCATTTGGAACCTTATTTTTATGTGGCAGGTTATACCTCTACATATTACAGCTCTGCACTACCAAATGCAAAGCAATTAACACCTGCTACAACAGAATGGAAACCAAGAATTACCTAAAGAGGTAAGAACTGCTGCATGAGAACACAACGAACACACAAAGTGTGAAGTGTGCTAGTCACTCTGTTACACAAAATGCAGCTTACCCTCAGATACTTAAAAACTGAGCCTCTCCTTAAAAATCAAAAAAATCTGGAACACTCACTTGTCATCATTGGCTCTCTGCAGCGCTCCTCCTCGTAATGAACATAAACAGCAGTCCTGGAGTAAAGAAGAAAGCATTAGCTAGTGCACCACACTTGCTGCAGAATTTCCACCTCAAAAGGCACATCCAGAGGAAGAAAATGATTTTGCTGTCAGAAGAGAGCTAACTACCTCGTACAGGTCAGCCTCATAGCTGTCAAAAGCTGCTGCCCTTAGGGCAACAAATATAGACTTCAAGTCTGCTGACAGCAAGCATAACCTACCACTGAAGGGTCAGCTTCTTCACTGTGGGTTCCTTTTACACCTGCAATACCCTATATCCTTTGGGGATGTATAAAAGGATCTGGAACAAACATGAGGAAATAATAATCGAAAGGCTGACCTATTCTCCTGACCTAGAGTCTATACAGATGTTTGAGGGAATACCATTCTTCTTGCTTTCTTCACATGTGCATACCTGCCTAGTTATTAACATGTGTTACTTTCTGGCTTAGAAATAGTAGCTACCATAAATTCAGACAGAAAATGGAGCTATTCCCATACTCATGCAAAACATCTTCCCTCTGACTCAAATGAGCTCAGCAGCTTTGCATCAGTTAAGAGGGTATCATTATGGTTTAAAAGTACCAAAACACAAGAGACTGGCTCCTAAACATTCTCTAAATTGTGTTCTTTTCACAGGATAATTAAAAAAAACCAACACCCACAACACTATGTGAATTAGCTTTGTAGCCAAATTCCCAGATGTACCAGACTCCATCTGTGAAAAGCTTTACCTCTTCTAGCGCATTTTCTGTACATCGGGAGCACATCCAGTCTTCAGTGGCCTTGTCAGGGGGTACACCATAACAACCTGGAACAGACACATCTCACTTAAGAGTTTGCTTAAATTCAAACCCATTCCCCTTGGGCCCAGAAGTAAAGCAGGAATTAAAATCAACGAGCCCCAGGATGATGCTGTGTATTTGAAGCCACCCACACAGCCAACTGCCTACTCCACAGGCCAGCACCCAAGTATATACTCCTCTCAAAAGGGCTGAACTTGGTCTATTTGTACATTAGATCAACTGGCAGAGGCCAGCTATGATGTACAGGCTCAGTAGGGAGAACATCAGAGCTCAGGGGAACATCTGGATGCACTCACTTGCATGAACACAGACATGGCATTTCTTGCAGGTGATGAGGACACTGGTTCCATCTTCCTCCAGGTAGGGAGTTGAAAGATTGAGGTCAGTGCTGCAGCCAGTTGCAGTAAAGCACATTTCAGGAATTAGGGGTTTAGTTCGGATCTTCCCATCCACAGCAGCTGGAGTCACTCCAGAGTTTTGACTGCTGCCTTCACATTCTGCCTGTGAGGGATGGATAGGGAATTTAAATTTTACAATGTAGTGAAATGGTCTCACATCATCTTTACTCATACATTATTTCATACATATATCCAGTTTAAAGAAAGAATTAAGGTACTGAAAGATCACAGAGTTGGTAGATTAGGTGAAAATATAGTTATGTTTATAACTATTTATAACTATTTATAGTTGCATTTATAAAATCCTCTGCTGCTTTGGCTTCAGAATGAAATTACTTATTACTCAAATACTAAACATGAAGTCTGAATTGCAACCTTCTAATGAGCAACAAGATATACATCAAACTGCATCTCTTCTGACAGAGGAGATGGAATCTCCAAGCCCACCTCATGCTCTATAGACAATCCCTCTTCTGCATATTCCTCCTGTAATACAGAGGATCACAACACTGCTATCCATCAATGCACACTTATTTTACCTCAGTATGGAAGGTGATTACCAACACATAAATACATACCTAGTACAATTCCCATTATTTTTTCCCAGGGTAGTTCTGAACAAATCTAATGGGCTTTAAAACTAATTTGTTCCTGGAAAATAAACAGACTAAAAATGCAATTTCCCATATATAGCTCAGGAGACTTTCAGGCTAATCTTTTGTAATTTATTCTTCTAAACCAATGGCAAATCAAACAGCTAAGACATACAAAGTTTACAGACATGTATTTCCATTCAAGCTACTCCTCTGAACAGCTAAACAGAAATTAATCTTTCTCTTTGAAAGAATTTTTAAGCCATCTTTTGTACCTTATAGGCTACTTTACACAAAAGCAGCTTGCCTAATCTTTTAAAATTACTGTTAGCAGAAATCGCAGTAGCAGAATGAATCTGCACTGTCCCTCCTACAGTGCCTCAAAAGCTAGGGAAAAAAAGTCTAGGTATTGCTCACAGTTGGAAGGAAATGGACATGTTTTCAGCAAGTCTTGTTTAGTGTAATTCTGTAAAGCTTATTGATTTAAACTTACATTGCATGTCAAACAAAAGACAAAACGACACAGGGAAATCTAAAACAAAATTGAAGAAAATAACGACTTTTTCTACCCCAAGCAGCAGATACTCTTCTTCGTCCCAAAGGAAAAGTGCATACTTGTCTGGCATTTTGTGCCAATTTTTTATTTGAACGGGTAAGTGAAGTGAGTTTCCAGACTTGCTATAGACTTTCTGAAGTTGGAACAAAGACTCTAACCACAGCTCAAATCTTGGAAGAGTTTCTGCTCCACTGCCTGGTGTAGACGGACATTTGAAAACCTGCAGCTAAGAGTTTTCTGCTCAACAGCAACTTACAAAAAAGAAATTAAGATTACTTCAACTGTCCTCAAAACATTAACTTTATACCCTTCAGCAGTAGTGAGATCCTCATGTACCACAAAGCTCCTAAGCAGACTTTCCATTCCTAAGAATTTACTCTCTGACAGAAATAGCAAGACTGAACAGAAACTATGGTCTACGGTTTTCATTAAACTTAGGAACTACCTGAAATATAAATCTTACCAAAAAAAGTGAAGCCTTGATTTCCAAAACCGTGGTGAACATGTTTCTAGTGCCACCACAATCATACAGTCATCACAAATAAACCAAATATGTTTAGTGTATGGGAAGGGTCAAACTATGTCAAAGTTGCAGGTCAAACATGCAGACAACTATTCAAGCTACCTTAAAATTATTTATGTTAGGTATATCAAAAAATTCGGTGAGGGACTCCTGCCTGCACATTTAGTCAACATGACAAAGGACTTCTGTATCTCATCCCATGCTACTGTCATGGATACAACTCCAAGACAAGACAGCTTTCAATCTATACCATTTACATACACAACCCTAAATCCTTTTGAGTAAAAGGTTTTTTTCATTGCCAGCTCCTCAAAGACCATGTACTATGAGAGGACGTAAAGTATTTTTTTAAAAACATTTTAGAAGTGAATGAGTCAGTCTGGAAAAAGAAATGGGATTTTATAGTCAGCTCCAGCAACATTTAAGCTCCCTTCTGTGGTTTGAGCAAAAGCCACAAAACACAGAAGCTTCTGCTGAACAGCTGAGCGAGCCCCTGGGAACCCACAGGGGCCCATCATAGGTGTGAGGATGTTCACCCACTTGTGCTCTCCTGCAACAACTCCTGAGGAAGACTGCAACATTGATCCAGCTTTTGTTAACTGGCAAAACTATGCAAACCCACATATTTAAAACTATGTATCATAGCAGCACCTACTCTGTTACCTCTGTAATAGCATGAACAGTCTTGGTTTCATACCTGATATGCCTGGAAGAGCATACAAACAGCACAGTATGGGGGCTGCTGGGCCATGGTGCGATTGTATTCTTTTTCAGCCTCAAAGTTTGGCGGCCGATTCTGCCACAGCTGGCTCAGTGGCTTGGCCCATGCTTCTGTCTCCTCAGCCTCTTCTTCAGGAGTTAGCTGCTCTGATGCCTCTGTGATAAGAGAGTATTCACTCGGTGATTATGTGTCCTTTTATAGATGTTCTTCTTGTAAATGAAACTAAATAAGGCAAGAAGCTATGAATGGAGATGAAAGAAAGACTGCCAGAAAGCAAACTGACAGAAGGGTGATGGAAACCAGCAACTCAGTCTCCTTTCTAAGAGGCTTCTACTAATCAAGCAACAGTGCAGACACAAGATAGGCTTAGTGTGAGAACAGAACCAGCTCCAAATTACATCAGCATCAAAACTAAAGCCATCAGCCAAAGAATTTGGCATTAGGGTTTTTTTAAAATCATGAATATTTACATCAGTGACTGGAATGCTCTAAGGCAGATGCAGTTAGGCAACAGTCTCTGGCACTGGTTTCATTTTCATTTCCAAAGAAAAGCACAGGAAAGAAAGATGACACCATTTGCGAGAAAAGTTTAATGATACAATGAGATAAGCACCTTGTCCAGGAGGCAGAGCTGACACTTGCTGACTCCTGTTTATCACCAGTTACTTAACAGAATATCCCACACTGCCCACAGAAGCTGAGACCCTCTCTACAATTTCCCAGAGAGCATAAGGCTTTACTTACCATCATCACTGATGCAGTCTTTCACCAGGAGTGGGTGATGGCGTGGGAGTTTGCTCAATGGCTGGCGGCGACCCTTGGACTTCTTACTCTCCTTCACAGAGCTCACATACTCCTTTCCCACCTGCACCAGGAGAAGCAATTCAGCTGTCAGTTAGCATGTGCCCTTCTAAAGTTATTTTGGAAGGAATTGATTTTGAACTTAGAGAAACTTCTTCAAAACGCACACATGCTTCCATAGTTTTATTTCCAACAAAGTAACTTCAGCTCTAAACTCTTTTTCAAAGTGCTGAGAGCACTTTTGCTATGAAAAATTGGACAGAGCTGTACTAGCTCTGTTGAGTCAGTAGAATGGATGCTTTTCATAGGCCCCAGTGTAACTTTTCATGCAAGTCTGTTTCTTTAAAGAATCATATAAAACACAGAAACAAAGAAAGAGAAGTTGGTTGGTACAACTTAAAAGAGCCATGATAAGAAGTCTCACGAATTCTGGAGAAGCTTCAGTTTGTGTGTCACTTAAAATATTCCAAATTTAAAAGTAACAAAAATAAAATAAACTAGAAAAAATACAGAGCTCATAGACATCCCAAACTAAAAGAGTTATTTTATATGAAGGACACTTTCATCCTTTCTGCTCATTACTTGCCTTAATGTCTTATCAGACAGACTGGAAGAAGGAGACTGCAACAACAGCTATTTCCTCTTCCCTCAGCCTCATACAAAAACAAGTGACATACTGACAAAATTACTACTAACCTGACAAGCATGGCAGTAAAGGTAATGATTTTAACAGTCCAGGCAGTCTCCCTCTAGATAAGAGCCTACCCTCTTTTTAAAATCTGTTAGTCTTCTAAAAGCAGAAGTAAATTTTGGATTAAATGCGTCTTACATATGTTTAAATATCTTTTCATAAAAGAAGCCAGAAGAGAGCATAATAATCATTACCTCTGTTCTCTTACACAGAGTTGGATACAAGACTTCTAAGAAATACTGAAATTAGCATTCCCAGTTACCACCAAATGGAAAATTTGTTTCAAAATACACCACCCTGGGGAAAATAATCCACACCCATTCAAAATTTCCCTTTTTCCCTGTACAGAGCATGCATGGAGACATCAGTATCTGCAACAGAATGTCTTTAGCTTAAATAGCCATGACAACTCTCTCAGTTTCAGCTTAATTATCAAGATTGATCTATCTGCTGTTCCTTTTGTGTAATTCTTGACTTCTTAGGAAGTCACTACTGACCTCCCATTCTCTAAACAAAAGGAAAACAAAATATTGGAAAGACACTACCAGATAAGATTCTAACTCTTCTCTTAGGTTGTTTAATAAAACATTCATTGGCAGCTTTTAATCACTTAGACTTACATTCTCCCAACCAGTATTTTTGTTGCATCCTTTCTTCTCTTTTAAAAGGACACAGATGTACCCATGTGTGCAATTTTATATTAAAAACCCTTCATCGCATGAAATGTGCTTGCAATAAAGGCTGGAACAAACTACATTCATTTCAGGTACAAACAGGTGTCTCTACTACAAAAGGACCTCAATCTGTCTGTAACACTACCATGTCAAAAACATTAAGCTACACTTTCCATTACAACACTTGAATAGTTTAGAGAGGTTCTCAAGACAGGTGATCTCCTTGCTTACTTGAAGGGGTAAGTGTATAAGGCTTTCATCTGAATTCTTATGTGTTTAGCAAATCCCACAGGTGCAACCTGCTATGCAAACATCAGTGGGACGAAATTGTCATCTGCACAGATAGGAAGCCTTGTCACAGCAAATGGAATTACAGCCCTACAGCTTTCAGTTCTTTTGCCATTCATACCTCTGTCAGTTCTTGCTCATTGACACTGGAGGAGGCACTGGCTTTCTTCCCTGAAGTCTGTTCATTGTCGGATCCACTGGCATCCCCCCTGGCGTAGCTGTGGACTGTGAACACCCCGGCTGGCCCAGGCAGAGTTCGTTTTGCCAGCATATCAGACGATTCAGAGTCTGAAGAATAGGCAGGCGAGCTGGACTGAACACTGGATGTTGCACTCTGCTTTGAGGATGGCAACACTGAAGTGGAATTTGAAGCATGTGAAATGGAGAGATCCAGTACAGCTGCTTCTTGTTCTTCCACCTCAAGCTTCACCATTTTCAGTTCTTCAAATTTGGCTGAGTCCATATGATCTGGAAGAAGGGATATACTGACTTCTTCTGAAGTCTGGGCAGAAAGAGAACATTTGTGCAACTATTTGCACAAAGCCAAACAGAAAAGCAAACTACTACACACAAAAAAGCAACAGTACATCATGTAAGGAGTAGATGATTAATTCAAACATCTATAAAGTCATAGATGGCTGAGTGAGAGAGAGAATAAAAGCACCTGCTCATTGCGTCTCCTATCACAAGAACTAGGGTATATCGAACAAAACCAGCAGACAGTGAGTTCAAAACAAAAAGAGATGATCTTTTATAAAGATGTGTATGTAGTTAAAACAGCCCAGCTCCTGGCCATATGTTGCTGTGGGCAAGAGGTTACAAACGTTCATGGGAGACTTAATAGAAAAAAAACAAAAAACCACAAACCAAGAGAAGATTGTTAAATACTAGCTGCAAAGGGCTGGAAAACAAAATACAAGAGGGAGCATCACATATGTTTTCCTTGTTCTTGTGTTGTTCCATAGGCCCCTTGCTCCTCCCCTAATAGCAAGGATAACTCATCCATTACAAGCCACACTAATTTTGTCCAGCCTACTTATTAGAAAATTACAAGTAACACACTTATAAAGCATACCAGACCCACAGTACCAGGAAGTGTGTATATGCTTTACTAAGCAATTCCCATAAACAGGTCACATTGCTCAAGAGAGATACAAAGGAGCTTAGACTGAGACATCCCATATATTTTTGTATGCAGGCAGGCAAAAAAATTTCTGAGATGTTAGCAATGGCTCTGACAAACCAGTGTCTGATTTTTAAGCATCCTACCAACTAGCATCATATGAAAGAGTGCTCCAGACAAGCCTGGCACATGATTACCTGGAAGTTTGAGCCTTTGTTCACCTTGCTGCACAAGTTCATTCGTAGGCCTCTCACGAGGCTCTGCCATGTCCACTTCATACTGTGTGGAGCTCAGCTCCTCCTTAGGGAAGGCCTCACTCTCACTCACCTCCTGAGGCACTTCCAGGCAGACCCTGTGTCTTTTTGTTCCTATGCGATGCTTGGGGATGCTGCAGAAGACAAATCCCTATGTCAGGTTAGCAAACACATAAATGTGCTAAATTTTTGTTTGAATGCATAAAATACATACTGGTTTGGACCAGTGTTTTATGAGACAGCCTCTGGAAAGTCAAATAGTTTCCAAATTATTCAGAGGTGTTTTCTTTGCCTTTATAGAGGAAAAGTCAGTAATCCACAGAGATGACTTCTCAGCGTGTTAATCATGAATTAAGGCAGCTGTGCTCTAGGCAGGCATTCTTTACCTTAAACAAAAATACCCTCCAAACAAACAAAAAAATCCACCACCAAAGATAGCTTTAGGAAGAGTAGCTGACACTGACTGAAAAAGATTTAACTGCAAAATGTAAGATGATTAGCCTGTTGACCTTCAGCAACCAGGAACTGCACACCAATGCCACAGCTTGCAGCACTGATTGTACCAGAATTTGCTAGCAAGTACTGTCCCATGATCTCAATTCCTTCTCCCTTTCCTTCTGACTGTCAGTGCAGGGTACACACTGCCAATCCAGGCTTTGGAGGTCTGTCTCAAGATGAAGTACTACCTTCCAAGTGTTTCCTGCTTACCACAGACTATCTATTAATGTGCACTTAAATAGTAAAAAATATTAAGAGTAAACCCCGTTCCCAGGAAAAAGATTATTGCTAACTCTGACTGTTCTATCAGAATGGCAAACATTTAATTGCAACTGGGCTCAAATTCTAAGAATCCAATAGAAAAACAGAGGACTATATAAAGGAGTACCTTTTTGTCTCATCCCCATCCACCTCCTCTTTACACATCTCTTCTGTGTCCATCTCCTCAGCACACTGTCTCCCACTCTTGACTTTTTGCATCAGATCCCCTTTAAGGAATTCTGCTGCCTCTGGGGTTGGAAGAGCATGGTCAATGACAGTCACGTCCTTCCCAGCTTTCCAAAGCTTGTACCGATCTGGCTGGTACTTCCTCACAAACACATCCATGGAGATCTTCACCATGTCCTTCCGACATGAGCACTGAAGGCATAGAAAATATTAAAGTGAGGCCAAATACTCAACAATTCTACCCTGTATTTCTCTAGCACTTTGCTTTCAGGAGTTTAAGGAACAAAATCCCACACTCACATGTAACTGAGCCTCAGAACTCTCAAGACTCTTTCCCAGGAAATCAAAAGGGTATATATTAGGTTACTAAAAGCAGCAGAAAAGCCAGCAAAAACCATGAAACAGAAAACCAGATGTTATCACAACAACTAGGAAAGAAAGCTCATCTGTCTTTTTACAGAGTTGCTGGTAGAAGCTGACTGTTTTAAAATGACTGTTTTCATACAGAAATAGGCAGCAAAACCAGAGACTATAAAGAAGAAATCAGAGCCACACAAACTCTGGGCATACCCAGAGCAGCAGAGGTTCCCCTCACCCAGGCATGGTTACAACTAATGCTTCAAAGCGTTCACTTCAATGTAGCTTCTGAAGACATAACCCTTGTTTGTAAGGCACCTCTACAGGGACATAACACGATTCAGTTTACAGGTTCAGCCAAGATACTTATTTTGATAAGTCATTTAAGTTACCAAAGCCATATTCCAGGCTAAACAGTCAATAAATAATGGCTAAAATACTGGAGAAAAATACTGACAAGCTCTGCCCACCAAGCATATTCTTTCACCTCTGGAAAGACAACCACTTTCCTGCTTTTCTTTGAAGCCTCACTTGAGCTGCACAAGCTTACAAGAAAGTTACAAAGTTACAAAGCATGTTGCATGCTATCCACGGTAGACACAAGGCATGAAGCAGGACTTTGCCTGGATGTTGCTACTTTATGAGAAAACAAACATCACATCTCAAAAGGCCTGAAACCACTCCCTTAGAACAAACAGTGGGGGCTTAATGATGCCAACAGACAACTCACCAGCACCGACTGCTTTCCATACTCAATCCACCGAAGAGTAGCAAAGTTGGTAGATTCAGCACAGTTAAAGCCATGGTTAAAGCCAGCGTGATAGCTATAAGGAAAGGTTATCATGAACTCTCCAGCCTCCTGTGTCACCTAGAAGACAATTGAGACATCACAGTGTTATTCACAATTTAAGAAGGTACTTGGTGAATACAAATAAAAGAGCTCCTGCAGCACACCCAAAAAACTCACAGATGATGGCTGGAGCTCCCCACTGCAATGGACAGATTTGCTATTGACCTTCACTATTTTGCTCCTTATGTTAAATATCTGTTTACTGAAGAGCCATGCTCACCAGTTTTTTTACTAAAACACAGCTGGTCAAAATGGCATAGAAATGGTTATACATATGAAATACTCTGTCACCACCTATATGAAGTACATAAAGATAGCTATCTGTATCAGCTACAGGTTTGGCTGAACAGTATTTAAGGTCAAGCAAATTTGTGTCCACACAGAACTTGGAAATTTATTGCTGTTTTCTTTTGCTGTTCATATTAGTGTAAAACTCTCAGTCAGCCTTCCACTGCTTGCTCTTCAACATTTCCCCACTGTAAAGGTTTATGACAACAAAACCCTTCAGCTGCCCAAGCAGATGAGACAGTATTTCTGAATAAGAACTCAAGGACTAGATCTTTAATATCTCTGTGTGGGAGGGGGAATGGCAGGTTATTACCTGAAAAAGTAAGGAAGCCTATAAAGTTATTTAGGTAATTAAAAAATTAACAGGGGACAACCCTCACTTTCTATTGAGGAATCAGACTGCAACAAACAAAATTAGCCAGGGCAAGTTTTAAACAAAAAAAGAACAACTTACTTCACTGAATACACATCTAAGCAGTGAAGTGAATCTAACACAGGAGGTAATGTTCAGTTTTAAGTTAAAAAATTTAAAAATACATCACAGAAAACTAAGCTTTTGTTTTTAGGGGCCCTTGACAAAATTTACAGTCTCAAACTCTTTCAGGCCCCAACTGCCAGATAAACGGAAGTACAGTAGGAAGGATTGCCTTATACCCTGCCTGTTTCTATTTTCCTCTCTACGCATCTGCTACTGGCTGCTGTCATAAACAAGACAAGGCTGCAGGAACCTCTTGATCAAGCTGGTATAACCATGATTACTTTTCTACACCTTATCAAATGGAATTCCATATTTCTTCAGAATAGATGGAGAGATGAGAGTCATCTTGTGACGGAGAAATGCTTCACAGCTTTGGGCACTTCCTGGGAAAAAACCTGTTTACAATAAAGACGAGATGTTACCACTGTGCTCAAACTATATTTATTTTTCAGCAGTTTGCATTAAAAATTACTGTCTAGACACTTTTCCCCTACAAGTATGGACCACCTTATTTGAAGTGTGCTAGTTTGAATGCTGAAGAAAAACAACAACTCCCCAAGATTTATCTTTTACCAGCTGCCAGTTTGAAGGAACATAAGAAAGACCTCAAATAGAAGAATTCTCCCTTGGCCATAATCTTCTAATTTTAATAATCAATAGCTAACGATTTTCTCATTAAAGGTTAGACAGACCACTAGTTCATTATCTGTAATGTCACAGTTTCTCTTGTGTGTATCCTAGAAGCAAACATTTAGAAGTAATGTAATATATATTCTAAAAAGCAAATTATCAGTTCAGTCATGCCAGTCTGTGCTCTCTAGAAGAGCTGAAACTCATTGCAGCTGTCCATCCCATCTTTAGAAAAAGGCAGGACATGAACTGCCTGATTACCTTTTGCAAGTCTCTCCAGCCGCTTCCCATGCTCTGGGGGGATGGAATACCTGCAGTTGTAAGAACAAGTCTGTTAAGTTCAAGTGACAACAACAAAATCTCCAAGTTTGACTGGAAATCATAACCAGTCATCAAGGTGTGAATAACTTAAAAAAAATTCTCTATCTCTACACCTGTCTTGCTCAAAGTTGGACATAAAGCTAAAAATCTTCTATGAGAACTTTTACCTTTCTACCCAAGAAAAATCAACACCCAAAGCTGACCATTTCTTTCAATAACTTTTGCTCAAGCAATCAAGGAAGTAAAATGTCTGATGTACATAATCAGCAGATCTGTGCAGCAAAACATGAATTGTAACAAGAAAGGGAAGAGCACTTCCTGCACTGTCTCAGTTCACAGCTGTGCACTCTCAGTATACCCAGTGCAAGGAGGAACACAGGGTGAGAGGGAAAATGGAATCACCTCTTTCAGCTGCTCAGACCAAGATGGGATACATCAGATGCCACATCCTTAACATGTAGACAACTCATGGAGTGCTCTTTAGGGCTATATCTCTCCCTGTACACACCTTTTTATGGGTGTCATAAAACTCCTGGTTGGTATGACTACAATAAATAAATTAATCTACTTAGTCTGCTTTCACTCTGGAATACAGTGCTATATTCTGAATGGATTCTTTGCTGAATTAATCAAAGATACCAGCAAACCTCACTTCTTTCAAGCACTACTGTAGAAGAAGCAATGGCCAAATAGTTCAACAGACTGAACTACTCTGTTTCATGGTTCCCTGCTACTGCCACTGCATGGGGTTGTTCATGGGTCACATTGTGCTAGCTATTATTTTTTTCTTCAAAGTTGTAATAAAAGGCAGCCAAAAATACTAGTTTCCAACAAAAGTGTCATGGAAACAATTGTTGAAGTTGCTTGAGAAATAATTTATGAACAGAAGGCCAAGATTCACCCTTAAAATGTAACCCATGCTACAGAGAAGTTCAGAAAAGAAAAATAACCAAGAAAGCTCAGATACCGGACAAACTACTCAGTGACACACACTAGCCTAATGGTTAGATCTAATCAGCTACAGTTCAAAGTTTGTTAAAAACTGCCTGTTCCCCCAGTGCCTGTGTGACCATACCTCTGTATGGTCATTTTAGAGCCTCAGGAAATGATAAGCAAGTGTGCCAAGTTTTGTCCCTAGCACAGTAGAGAGCATCCATACTATACTGTAATTCAGAAGAACTCTCTACATCAAGACAGCAAACAGACCCTTCTAGAAGGTAACCAAACAAATTCTACTGAGGACATGCAATGCTTTGCAGTTCCTTAAAGATTTCTAGTGTTCTTGTCATCAGATAGAACTGCAGTGCAAAACTGGAGAAATGGTAATTATTTTAGTCAACTCTTAACTTCATGACTTTGACTCCAATATTTTATGGTATCTACATCTTTTCTACATCTAGAAGATTCCTTAGAAAATCTTACCATGACTTGGGTTCCCCAAAATGCAAGTAATTAATACTGTAGAGATCCATGTCTTCAGTGTGCCAAGCAAAGGAAGTTTTCCACATGCCAAAATATAGGTAAGGAGTATTCACTCCTTCAATAGTTATGCCACTTTCATTCTCCACAATATCCAAGATTGTGTTCAATCTGCCAATATTCCACGCATCCACGTGCTGTAAAACACAAGCTTCATGTCAAACAAGGATTACAAAGTACAAAACCACACAGCTAAGATGACAGTTTGCAAAAGCTTAACAGACACTTGTGAAATGGCACATCACAGAATTACACAGCTCAAGTTGTGAGCTAGTTCACCCAAACCCAAAGTTCTGCATGGTAGCTTGCATAGTGATTGCTTACTGGCCTTTAAGAAGGAAAAAAAAGTTACCAGTCAGCATAATGATTACAAAGGAGAAATAATCATGAAGCTACAGACTTAACAGAGCAGAGAACAATAGCTGACGTTGATTGAGCTTGAGCTGATGTCTGAACCCTCTTGAACAAAACCACTTTTCATTCCAAACATCTTCTAAAAGAATAAACCATGGTAATTTAGAAGACAAGCAAGCAGAATGCAAACTGTCTTTTGACAGTTATCATCCTACCACCTAATGACTACAGAGTTGTCCCACAAAAATACATACACCACCAGAGGATACCAAAGCAGCATGTATCCACTGATCAACACTTCCAACTCTCACATGCCTTTCAGGACAAAGCAGTGCTTGGGCAATTGTGGTTTTTGCTTTCCTAAACTGAATGCACTACATTGAAGTGCTAGCAAAGGTCCCTCAGAACGGTACCTCTTTCAGCTGCCTACTCCAGAAGCTGGAACTATGCTAAGACTATCATTAACTCTTTCCAAAAGGCAAGAGTCAAATGCCGCATTAGTATTTATGGAATGCAATATACCAGGATAACTGTTACCTGAAAACCAGAATAGTTTCCTTACCTTGTCGTAGAGCGTGCCATTAACGTCAGCCCCGTAGATGGGGGCATTGAACGTAAGGTTCTTCCAGTATTTTCGTTCAAGGTCTTCAAAGTCCGTGTACCGGGGTGTGCAGTACCTGAAAAAACCAAGAAAGATTCTAACGACTTTGCAGTTTGACATTTGACAAGTCTAAACCAATGTTTTCCTCCACTGAAAGAATGGAAAGCTTCAATCAAAATATCTAATGTGTGTTACCAGCCAGACTCCGAAACTGCCAGAAGAGCAGAGAGAGCAGTTGTGGCTGTTTCTCTGACACTTGGGAACGGAAGTATCAGGAAGAAAATTACTTCGCCCGTTTCTCAGTTTACTTTCATTTTTGCTTTGTGCACTTTTCTGGGGTCAGAACAATTTCACCTTCTAGTTGTATCTACTTAGAAGCAACAACACAGTCAAAACCAGAAAAGATTCCAAGAACAACTTAAAAAAAAACCCAAACAAACCCAATGTTTTCTGCTACTGCAAAACTAGCAAACCTTCACAGACTCACCATGGCCAAATATGCTCTGTTTATCAGCAAAATATCTGCTCTTGATGCCCATTCCCTGCCAGCTATTTACTGGACTGTGTGTAGCACTGGGGGATCAAATTTAGTCTTAACACCTATTAATGTGTGTCCATATACATAGATTCCAAACAATTACATATATAACATAAATCAGTAACTTCCATCAAATTATACTATTAAACAGAACTCTAAAATATCCAGTCTGTACTGCTTTTGAAAGACAAAACAAGCTTTGATGGACTGACTGCAACTGGCAATTCCAATGCTATTCCTAGTTACTGCAAAATCTATTTTGCTTTAAATCCTTTTTCAAGTGATCTTTTCTTCATCTCCTTTCTTATGTCATGAACATTCCTTTCTACACTACTCAATAAGTATTTCACTGGTCTAGCGACTGAGGACAGACAGACAGCAGCCCAGAGCACAAACAAAGAGTTCTGCTGCCATTACACATCATCTTCCTGTGCAGGTGACAAAGGTCCCCATGCACACAGCCTGCTGTACAAGCAACCTCATCTGCCCAGGGCATGACGTTCACACTGCTGACCCCAGGCCATACTGAGCACCTGGCCACTGTGGGAAGCCGTGGATGCCCCATCCCTAGAAGAGTTCAAGGCCTGCGTGGATGGGGCCCTCAGCAACCTGTTCTTGAAGAAAGAGTCCCTGCTCCTGACAGGGTGGGGAACCAGATGATCTTTAATGCCCCTTCCAACCCAAACCATTCCATAACTCTATGTGCCCCAGACCGGCCGTACTTGTCACTGTTGGCGATCCTACGGAACTCGCGGACCGTCATGGCCTTCTTCTGGATATTGTACTGCGTGAAGAGCCCGGACTGCCCCGTCACCACCTGCTGGATGGGCGCGGGGATGACGAGCTCATCGATGTCATCGTAGCACTGCCGCGGCTTCCACTCCTTAGGCGGCACGATCTGCGGGGACACACGGGCCGGGGAGCGGCGGC
>VZTZ01045102.1:1906367-1987017 GCA_013400955.1 Drymodes brunneopygia | reverse complement strand
AGCCCGAGTCCCCGCCCGCCGTGCTGACGCCGGCAGCGCACCCCGCTCCTCCGCCGCCCCCGCCCGTGCCTCGCACCAACGCCCTACCGCCGTATCCCTCCGCACCACGCGTCCAAAGAGTCCTGCGGACCGCCGACGCCACAGCGGCCGTTCCGCTCCGCCCGAACCCCGCCCTGCCACCCCGCCCCTTCCCTCCGCCGCCGCAGCCAATCGCTGCCCGCTTCCCGCTTCGCAGCCAATAGGAATTCGACGGCAGGCCGGGGCGGGACAGCGAATCAGGAGGCCGGGCGCGGGGCGGTTGCTAGGCAGGCGGACGGGCGGGACCAGGCCGTCGCTAGGGGGCGTTGGAGCGGGGGCCGCGCCGGGGCACCCTCAGCCCACGGCGGGGGCACCGTCCCGAGGCCGTCCTCACCTCGCCCGGATCCTTCCCGCATCCCGCCCGAATCCTTCCTGCATCCCTCCTGCATCCCGCCCGCTCCCTGCCCCCGGGCCCCGGGGAGTCTCGCCGGGTGAAACTGACCCCGGTCCCGCGGGCGCTCAGCGCGAGGTGGACGCTAACCCTGGGTACGAGGGGGCTGCAGTGAGCGGGTGAGTTTCGGGCGCGGAGCGGTGACACACAGCAAGTACCTGCCAACTGAGCACACGAACCCCGCTAATTATACTCCTACAGTTTCCGTATGTAAACAAAGCCAGAGTAGAATTTGATACTTTGCAAACGTTTGGCAGCAAACGCAGGCTGGGGCTGGAGCAGCACCAGGCCCGGCCCACGCCAGGGCGCTCGGCCAGCACGGTCCGGTCATCTAGAAACGTGGAAAAGTGCCGCCGTAGCCAGCGGATGCTGCCAGTAATCCACCACCGTTTGTGTCAAGGACTGGGACCTGACAGTACAGCTTTAGCAGCAAATGCCTTTGAGTGTGTACAAGGCCGAGTGCTTAATAGACCCTGTCTAGGGATACTGACCTCTCCTTGGTACTGGCTGCGATTTTCAGACTCTGCTGCGCTAAATGCATTTTAAATCTCTTAAGTGCCAACGAGCAACCTTGAAAGTAAGCACAACCCACCTGAAAAAGGTCATAGCCATCTTTGGAGACCACACTGGTCCCTCATGCCTAAATAAAACCCTAATTTCACTCTGTTTCTCCTAATACATATTCCCTTTCCTGTCATGCTACAGGCAGGCAGCAGCCCTGAAAGTCCTGACAAAACACCACTCTGACACAGGTTTTCCCTGCTCTGCTGCCTTTCTGACCTGCTCAGGTTTTGAATTGCCAGGTATATACACACCAAACCCCCAAAATGGATTACAGCAGCAGCAGGCACAACACACAGCCTCCTATAAAAAGTCAGACAACTGCCAGGTAACAGTTTTGAGACAAACTGCATTTCTGGCCTTTCTAGTGGCTTGGCAGGTGCACTTGCCATCCTTTAGTGAAGACCAACTTGTTAACATCGTAGAATCACAGAATGGTTTGAGTTGGAAGAGACCTTGAAGATCATCTTGTTCCAACCCCCGGCATTGGACAGGGATACCTTCCACTAGACCAGGTTGCTCAAAGTCCCCTCCAATCTGGCCTGGAACATTTCTAGGGATGAGGCATCCATATGTTCTCTGGGCAACCTGTTCCAGTGCCTCACCACCCTCACAGGGAAAGAGTCTCTTCCTTAGATCTAGTTTAATCCTGCCCTCTTTGAGCTCAAAGCCGTTCCCCCTTGTCCTGTCACTACAGACCCTTGTGAAAAGTCCTGCTCCAATTCTCTTACAACCTCTTTAGGCATAGGAAATTGTGTAAGGTCTCCCTGGAGCCTTCACTTCTCCAGGCTGAACAACCCCAACTCTCTCAGCCTGTCTTCACAGAAGAGGTGCTCCAGCCTCCTGAGCATCTTTGTGACTTCCTCTGGACCTGCTCCAGCAGGTCCATGTTATTCCTGTGTTTGGGACCCCAGAGCTGGACACAGTGCTCCAGGTGGGGTCTCACGAGAGCAAAGTAGCGGGGCAGAATCACCTCCCTTGACCTGCTACCTACAGGAGACATGAGTCAGCCTTTTCAAGATGAGAAGTGGCAAAATGTTGCTGTGAGCAGAAACGTGTAGGCACGGAAGCTCGATAGCCTGTAATTGTTACTAGGAACTGAGATTGCTAATTAAAACTGGCAAAAGGGCAACAATGAGCTTTTAATTGGAAGGATCAGAATTATTCCTGCTCTCAGAAATGAACCAGGTCAAACAGGAAAAAAAAAGGAAAAAAGAGAAAAAAAAAGAAGTCACTCTTAACTAGGAAATGTTACAAATGAAAATGGCAATGCTGCTGAGGACAAGAAATTGCAGGACTGTGGGGGAAGGAGTTGCCAAGCTACTGTGCAGAGTCTGCTTGGATTTTTTCACTGTTACAGCTATTTCTTTTTCCTTATTTAACAACTATTTTGTCTTTGAAAAGCAAAATTTAAAGCAATGGAATCCCAAAGGGGTAGTGCTTGATCAGGATGTTATTTGGAGTAGCTAATCTTTCAAGGAGTCTCCTAACTCAAACCACTCTATAATCCTATGAGTTAACGTCACTAGGAGGCAAGCCAAGCTTGGGCAGTGCCTGCACAGATCTTGCTACAAGTATCAGTGGTATGAATAAAAATATGAACATAGAAAGAGCAGAAGGGCATCTCAGTGCCCAGGAATTCACCTTTGACTAGCTGCCATTTAGCTGCTGTCCCACCTGCCAAACTGTGCCCTTTACAGAGCTGCTTATCTGAGGCTGCATTGGGGATACCTGGTATAACTAAGGAATGGAAAATTTTCATCAGGGAAAAAAACCCCACCACAGCACAGTAACAACCCAGCTCCATTGCTCAGTGCAAATATGGTTGGTCTGTCTGAGATTCCAAACAGAGGAAGTTTAAGTGTCTTACAGCACCATCTCCAGACCATTCCCTTCAGACCTGGAGCACAGTGTAGCACTGATCGCAGAGGGAGGGGAAAGTCTCGAGCTGATACCAAAGAAAATGGGACCAAAAAAAAAAGCCAACTGTAGTAAATCCTTTCTAAGCAGGAAAAGCTGAGCAGTGTAGCCCAGGAATGTCAGTACCAAACCCTGGGAGGAAGCAGGTGGCACAAGCCATGGCACTAGCTCAGAGGGCAGATTAGGCTGGCATTGCTGTTTATCCACTATGCAGCCATGGTTTTTTTGTTCCCCTTTTATTTTGTGAGATATACAGAAATAATGGGAAATAAATGTTGAAAGAGTAAGTGCTTTTAAAATCATGAGTCCATTCCCTTTGGAGCAGTGGTGGCTTTGTCTGAGCAGGCCAGAGGAGTGGAGAAAAGGGGCTGGAGAAAAGCTGTCACAGCAGCAGCTCTTTCTGCTGACCTCTGGGAGCCTGTCCCCTTGTCAAGGTGGCATGTCCTCATGCTTTGTGCCCTGAGCCTCTCCTGGCCTGTGAGGTCAGCATGAGGCTTTGGCCATGTGGCTACCAGCAATAGCCTTGTCACAGAGGCCTGGGCTCACTTGTGTTATTCTTTGTGCATTCCATGCTGAGGTTCTTCACCCTTTCTCTGCCTCCTCCTGCTTCTACTCAGTCCACAGACAAGCCCAGAGGTGGGGGAGAAAGTGCCAAGTGTTCCTGGGCAAGGAGAAAGAAGGTCCATGCATGTGTGCATACCTGTAAGTGTTCTAGCAACTTGTGGTGAGAAAGAATCTGCATTCAAGGCCGTACATGGACTAAACCTTTGTGCTGTCCATGTGGCAGTGCCTGGTGAGTGCTCAGTGAGTGGCAGAAGCAGTCACCAACGTGTAGTTTGGCAGCACAGCCTGAGCACTGTTGCTGCAGCACAGGCAGGTGCTCACTGCCCATCTCCCAGCTGGCTGGCTGCCGACGGTGAGTGTGGTGCCCTTTGTCCCCAGACACACCCTGTGAGAGCAGGTGCTCACTTGGCTGTACCACTCTGTCATCCTGGGCCCTGCCAGTGACGACAAATATCCCAATGCTAGCAACGCTGCCACGTGCCCACACACACCTGCAACGTGTGCTGTCTCACAAGGGCAGGAGCTTGCTTTGCCCTGGGATCTGCATCTTCACTGAGGCTGCCCAACAGCCCCTCAGGCCACTCTGTAGTGAAGCAGTGTGGTTAGAATGAGCCAGGCAAGGGGAAAACCTCTCTGCATCTGGCACCTACCCAGGAACGGGTCTGACCTGGCAGGGAATGCTGTGTGTGACTGAGATCCAGCAGTCACTGAGGGATCGCTAAGGTGCCCATAGCCAGAGAAAAGCTCATCAGTCTGCCATGCACTCCCACCCATCATGGACATACTGTCCAGGGTGGATTTGGCTCCCTTGGGAAGGACTGAAGGCAATAGTACCCTGACCCACATGGTTCTGCCCCTTGCACTGGCTTTTCCCTCGCACATCTGTGCTGTGTGCTGGTGCTGCTCTCTCCAGGAGCCAACACCTTGTGCTTTGCAGTTCACATGTGGGCAGGGCTGGGCTGGGCTGTCCACACAGAGCAGGCAGGGCTGCCAGCCTGGGTGGGGGTTTCACACCTGAACAAATTCGAGTGCTGCTCTGCAGTCAGGGGCCAGGTGACAACTTTACTGCTGAGCACTAACTTTGAATACACGACTGTGCTCAGTGCTACAGAACAGTGTTACTGCAGTGTCCCAGGAGGCTGGCAATGACCAATATTGCCACCAAAGCCACCATCACTGACCCCTCTCTTTCCTGCAAGTCCAGCCAGTCAGTGCACTCCCGTACAGCTGCAGGTGGGCAGAAGGTGAGTACAGACATGCACAAAGGGAACTGTCACAGAAGGTTTCCAAGCTCCCTGCAGGCACAGGGTCCCTGAATAAAGTGTGGGGCACTCATGGCTGGGATATACCCATGGGAAAGGACTTACCTGCCACAGGCTGAGGAGTGTGCCCATTGCCAAAGAATTCTATGGCCTCTGTTTTTTGCTGAAGAAACAGACAGGAAAGCCAGCTTGTATGAAACCCAATTATTCAAATTTATTAACATCAAGAATTATGCAATGATGCTGTAGATTTTTTTTATTAACAAATAGAAAACAGACTGTATACAACAGTGACCCCTACAGCACTATGCATCAACAAGGTAAAAATGAATGTGTCCTCCAACATTACCAACCCTGGATTGCTGATTTCAATGTAGCTTGGATTCTTAACATTCGGAATACATGTGATAATACAATTAGATACCCTTCCACCACCTTTATTCATAACTCAACGCACTCAAAAGAGGGCTGCTCACTCCCCATCTTTAGTGCAAGCGTGATATAATAAGGAGTATTAATATATAGTACCATTAAATTAAGTCCAGTAGTCTTGCCACATTGGTTCATTAGAACATCCTGAAGTAGCGGAAAGTACAATATTCTAGTGACTCTTAACATTTGCAGGATAGCAGAAATTATAGATACACCCAACCTCTGAAGCCATGTGTACTCCCCTCCCCTTCCCTGCAGTACCCTGCTTCCATAGAGAGCCGGTCCAGCTCTGCTGTGGGTCGGCTGTGCCTGTGCTCCTTGTCTTTGTCAATGCTCTGACGCACTCCACTGGTGAGAGGTGACAGGATGGTGCTTGCACGCACAGAACCGTGGGATTAACACAAAGGGCCGTGTCTTGCTCTTCCCATCCCCTCCCTGGGAACTGTGGGACCCCCTCGCTACTCCTGCCCCTGTCCAGCAAGACACACAAAAAGAGGTTCCAATGCCTGGAGCCCGGGATTTCGGGTCTCTCACAAACAAGGCGACGACAACTCACGTCATATCAGGATCTGCCAATACACACAGTCACTGGATTGGTTGAACACGTACTGTAATAGGACTGAACGGTTTCCAGCTGACAAAGGGACGCTTCTCTGGCAACCCCACATGCCCTCCCAAACCCAAACCTACTAAGGAAATAATGGGGGGAGGGGAGAAGACTAAAAAAATAATTGGTAGCTTAGGTCCAGTTCCATGAAATTTCATATTCTACAGAGGATTAAAAAGCCTATGGGGAATGGAGATGGGCAGGAACCACAAGCCAGCTGCTGCAAATTACCAAGGAAGCTGCACTAAAATGGGCAGAACCAGCAGTGACTGGGCTGAAATAAACACAGGGCAGTAAAAAACATAAAAGCAAAAGGAAATTAAAAAAACAAAACCCAACTCCCAAAGGTTTGGCGGGTCCAGTTCTGCTTGGGCAAAACATTAAGACTTGCAAAAAATAAAAAATAAAGAGAGAGAAGATTATAAAAACCACTAGTAACTATTTTACATGTTTAAAAAAAAAGATCCCATTCCACCCACCTAAAGCCTCGCTGTGAAATGCAGTCGGCATGAGAGAGGGTGAGAGATGCACATGAGCAGAAATTCAGCCAGAGACTGGAAATGCTTTTGGAGTCGGATTCCCTCATTTGGCGCTGGGGCTAAGTTCCTAAATGCCATGGTCAAAATTGGTTGGCGTGGAGGTCTGCTGCCTGGGCAGTACCTCCACCTGTACAGAAGGACTGAGGAATGGGCGGCTCTGGCTCAGAGGGACCCGTCTCCACTCCTAGACATCCCCACCGCAACTGGAGGAAAGCACTGTTACGTTGCATAGTGGTCAAAGCTGCCGAGGTACTCCAGTGCTGCTCTGTAGCACAGCTGGTACTGGTCCTGCAAGGCAGCAACGAGGGAAATGTGAGCAGTGGGGACACAAGGACAGCAGGCAGTAGGGTCCAACATCCAGAGACATTAGGCACCTCCCACAGATCTCCACTGCCACGCACAGGAGGGGAGCTCACCTCTGTCTGCACCATGGCCGGCCGCTGCGTCCGCAAGGTCTTCACCATCTGGAACATGTCCACCACGCCCTCGTAGCGCATCCTCTCCAGTACGATGCTGAGTGTGATGAACACGCCGGTGCGCCCAACCCCAGCACTGCACAGGGAGCAAGAGGGGTCATTATGAGTCCTGCCAGCCACAGGAAGGCTCTGTAGAGCTCCTAGGAGTGGTGCAAGCCGCTCATGGAGCACAGGGACCTGCTCACTGGGGAGAAGCTGCAGTCCTCACTTACCTGCAGTGCACCGTGATGGGCCCATCTTGCCCGAACTGCTCCTTGGTCTTGTGCACCTGCCCAATGAAGTCAATGAAACCCTCTCCTGTCTTTGGCACTCCCTGCTCAGGCCAGTCTGTGAACTGGAACTGGCGGATGGTCCGTGACTGGCCGTCCTGCAGGGAGAGAGGTGTTAGATGTGAACTGTGGGTGAGGGCCTGATCTCATGCCCCTCAGCACTGGTGCTCCAACATGGTCTCAGACTCCTTGAACCAGGCCAGGTGAGAAGACACACAGGCCATGGATGAGCCCAGGCAGATCTTTTGCGGCATGTTTGGGACCTGTCTCTGTCCTCTCATATTCACCCCAGGGTAGGTGAGCTGAGCAGGGCTTGGGGCCCCTACAGGGCCCATTGGGTGAGCCCAGCTCCACTCTAGGACCATGTTTACTGTAACACAAGGGTCCTGTGCCCAGTCAGATGCTGCATACACAGACTCCAGGTGCAGGGGGACCCATGTTAAAAGCTTGCCCAAGTGAGCAGCACAGGCAAGGCAGGGTCTGGTGCTGACAGGGATCCCTGAACTGCTCATGGGGCTGACACAGGTGCCAGGGCAGGAACCTGTGGAGAGAGAAGCAGTAGGTGGTGGGCAGCAGTCATTTTTGCCTGCAGTGCAAGGCAGCACCCGCTCTCCCATTTCTCCAGGAGCTGTTGCATGCCCCCTTGACTGGCCTGGGTAGGGCAGAAGCATGAGAGGCAGAGGAGCTGGGGAACCAGCAGACACACTTACCCTGGCATCTGTCACCTTAAACTCCCGGAGGATGTACTGTGGCATGTTGTACTCTGCCATGGGGTCTACCACGAAGTACTGGTACCGGGCAGAGCGCTCTGCAGGCCAGTACTGATGGCACTTCTCCTGTGGATGAGGAGCCGGGTAAGACATTAGCACTGACAAGCTGCTGCTCCTCCCACTCCCTGGGAGCCTATGTGGCTGTGGGGCCACAGAGTCAGCCACCAGACAGTGGGGGGCTCACCCACAGTGAGCGGTGCCGAACACAGACTGGGGTGAGCCAAGAGCTCATGCCCACAGACAGCAGCCCCACAGCCCCCTTCTCCCCACAGCAGGACTCGTACCCGGCCCATCTCACGCAGCTTTGTCAGCATCACCACAATGGTGGAGTTGTGCTCCCAGAGCATCCTCCAGAAATCCTCCGTGGTCTCGGCCAGTGGTCCCTGCGTGGCGATGTAGGCCTTCTGATGCCTGTGACAAACATAATGGTGCTCAGAGCAGCTCCTCAGAGATGGGCAGCAGCTACTCCTGGGGGCTGGTGGGCTGGATGAACTGGAGGCAGGGCCCCATGGTACCTGGGAGCAAGACTGACAATCCAGCTGTAGGAGACAGGTCTCTAGAATGAGCCATGGGCTCTGGGAGAGAGATGAGCCTGTACAGCATTTGTCTACTAAGTGCTCCCCACAGACACAGTGAGCACCACAACACAGAGGATCCAGAAAGGCTCTTAGTCCTTGCTGGGGTGACCATGTCCCCAGCCCAGCCTCTTGCTGCTGCTTGTCTCCAGTGCTGCTGTTGCACTGAGAACCCTCTTAGCACCCAGGCCCCCACTAGCAGGCTGCCAGAACCCACCTGGGCTGGAAGGAGAGACTGTGCTTGGGGATGATCCCAGCAGCACTGCGGTGTTCCTGTACTTTTACTCTCTGCAGTACCCACTATCCCTCCCATTGCATGGGAAAACACAGAGCAGCTGAACCAGGTCACTTGGATTACACACTGCAGACAATAATGAGGGCAGCGTGGAAACCGCAAATAGTTTTGTCTGCTTTTCTAAAGCTTCAGAATTTGTTCTTGCTTCCACTGCAAACCAGAGCACCTCTCCTAACTTTCCGTGTGAGCTGCCCCAGACTGTCCCCCACCCTGAAGAAAGCTCCCTTGGTGCTTTGGACTGACCTCTAGCATGCTGGTACCATGGCTCTCAGAGCTCCCAGCCTGGCACAGCAGAGCCCGGGCTGGCTCCACCACTGTGGGGCGCTGGAGGCCGCAGGATCAGGGCAGGCATCCCTCATCCTGCCTTCGTCCCTCTGCTGGTGCTATTTTTAATGGTGCTAAAATTAATGAACGTGCTGCAGGGCAGCTGTAACATGCGAGATGCAGACAGGGGCTGCTTCAAGGTGGATTTATAAGACATCGTAAAAAACAGGGAACGGGGATGCAGAATGAAGTGAAAGAGCTAATAAAGATGCAGCATCAGTGCTATCTGCAGGACCTTGGGCCAACTGATTTCTTTAGATACCTAGAAGAATGCTGGTTCAAAGGAAGGGATGAGAAGAAATACCAGAACTTGGAGATAGGGTAAGTAGCACATGAAATGGTACCACCTGCTGTGCTGGCAGCCCTTGGCCTCCCTCTGTAGCATCAGCAAGAGGCAAAGCCAGTGTTGTTCTCCATCAGCTCTGGAGCCAGGACAGTGGCTGCAGTCCATCTGTCAGACTCAGGCTATAGCCAGGCAGCCATCTTAATGACTGGTAGTAGGTGGCCCAGAGCCACACAGGCAGGAGGGAGTGGAGGCTGCTCTGTGACAGCTTTTCTCCAGCCCCTTCATCCTTCCTCTTACTCTGTCCCACCCTGCCTGGCTTGCTGCAGTTTTCCTGTGTTGGGATGCTCTCAGGTTTGCTCCCCTTTTTCTCCTTGTTCACTCTTGCCTCCACATAGCCCTTCTCCCTGGGAACCCTTGTTGGGCTCAGCTGCTGGAGCAGTGACAAGGCACAGAACCGCTGGCCTGGCTGCACCCACATCTGCTCCCTTTGGCAGTGCCTTTTGCTTCTGGGAGGTTACCAGTCCAAAAGAAGCAGGTGGGCAAAGCCAAGCTGGAAGGCATATGTGCCACCTCTATCATTGTATCCCCTGCTTCAGCACTGATGATGGTGCACATGAGGGATGACCCTACTGTGATGGTGCACATACAGATGACAGGAACAGGCCTTTTATGTGCATCATTGTGATTTACCTTCGATTATTGTCTAGGGGTTGGTTGGGAAGAGGATGTGGCCACTGGGCTGTTTTTCTCTCCTGGCATTTAGCATCTGAGAATGCGATGCCAGCAGACAGATGCAGAAAACTTATGCATTACTGCCTCACTAGATCTTAATTTGTGCTTTCTAAACTGTGTTCTGGAGAGAGGAACCTGCTGACGGGCTCCCCAGTGTCCAGCACCTGCCCTGCCTGAGGATCCAGACTCCTCCCAAAATCAAGACATGGAACAAGCCTTGAGCTGCTGCCTGGATCAGCCACACAGTGGAAGCACACTTCTGACTCCAGTTGTTACAGCAGGGAGGCTGGTTTGAGTTAGATACTCTAGACATAAAACACAAGCCAAGGGATGCCTACCAGAATACCCCATAAAACCTTGCCAGGAGCCAACACAGCCTGCCACTCCAGCCATGTGGGCATCTGTCTACAGCAACACAAGCCAGCCTGGCAGCACTCACTCACAGGCAGGTTTCACATATTGTAACTACACACACTGCAGTGTCTGAGAAGATGGAAATAGAAAAAATGCAACCAAGTGGTCCCTGGTCCACCTCAGGCAGCCAGGACCAGTCTTTGGGAAAGAGAAGACAGCTCTGCCTGGGTTCCCAAGCAGGCAGGACAAGCTGGCGCAGTTACCCGAAGTGATCCTTACCTGTAGCCATCTATGAAGCTCGCATTGATGTAGTCAGAGCCCTCGACACCGCGGATGGGCTGCAGGCAGACTCTCGTCAGCTCATACGGCATGATGTTCACCAGGCGGTTCTTGAATTTGTTGCACGGGAGGTTGGCACTGATGAAACGTGAGGTATGTGCTTTAGAATTAGCCAGCATCTGAAAGAGGAGGAGTCATATCAGATCCCTGCTGGGGATGCAGCAGTCTGGGGGCAGAATTGGGACCCTGGGAGCATTCATGTAGTAGAGTGGAGACCCACAGCAGCTCTCTGACACACACAGAGCCAGGACATGAAGCTTTGTACCTTGCTGAGCCAGCGATGTATGCTTGGTGGCAGCAGGGAAGCAAAGCTTTTCCTGTTTCAACAATGTCTTGCTGTTTACTTCTCACCCCAGAAGAACCCAAGAAAATGTGAGAATTGTGACAGTTTTAGGTAAAGCAGATCTATTTTGGGTTACTGTGAGACATTTTTTGGCTCTTTGAGTCCCATAAACTGGAGTCATGGTAAATGTGTTACTTAGATCTGCTGGCAGATTCAAACACAAGTCACTCTTCCCACCCCAGCTTCTTTTTTTTTTTGTTTTCCTTCCTCAAAAGACTGCCTCCAGCACCTCCAGAACCACCCTTCTCTCTATGAGTGGCAGCTGGACCTCAGCAGAGGCTCTCTGCAGAGGGACAGGGCTGCTCTCTGGGGAGCAGTGCAGCCATGTGAGGGCACAGAGAGGGGCAATTTCATTATTGTTCTCAAGAGACCCTTGAAGAAATGAAAATAAATTTCGTCTTTCTTACAACAGATTTGCTTGAGTTGAGCACAATTCTGTGGCTCTCCTGAGGAGCTTCTCAGGGCAGGTGTCACCAGGAGACACTCAGGCAGCTTTTTTAACTGTCTCAACCCCAAGATACCAGCAGCTCTGATAACCACAGGACAGAGCTTCTCAACTATTCCCAGTTTACATGGAAAGTCAATATTTTGCCTCTCCTGCTCCTATGTCACTTGGAGGGAATCCCCAGGGTGAAGCTGTACTGCTGCAGTTCATTTCACGGCCTGCATGGTCTGCTGCCTCCCTGCGTGAGCTATATTCCCCTGCAAGAGTTCACTGGACTAATGCACCTCATCTGAGAATATGGGCACTTAACAGAGCTCACTTCCAGCTCCAAGGCTGTAATAAATATCTGCAGTTGGCATACACAGATACAGGCAGAAAAATGTGGGCTTGGCTTCTTAAAAATGGTGTGCCTTAAAACACTGCATTCACCAATCCTAGACAGTGAGGCTTGGTGTTGAAGTGGTTAAAAGATTACAGAGCTCAGCATTGAAGAAATGAGACTAGAAATGTCTCACATATTTAAATTGGAGCTGTTTCCAGACAAGTTGTTCACAGTAACATCAATTATCACTAACATGATCTGCATCTGATTTCAGATGCAGCTCCTGCCGCACAGTGAACCTAGAGCAGAATGTGCTGCTGGGAACTGCACATCCATCTGCCTTTTATATCCTCCCCAGAAACTGCCAATCCAGGGGGGACCATGGCCAACACAAGTTTTACAATTCAAATGTATTTTAAATCACTGCCTACCTGCTTTAGAAACACACAAAAGAATACCTGTCTGTAATGATCCATAGCCCCCATCTCCCAACCCCTGGATGAGCGCCCCGTGGAGCTCTGTGGGCAGAGACAAGGCACTGGAGAAGTGGGGTGTGGCTCTGCCACCAACCTTGAATTCCAGCTCCATTGCAGTAACGCTCTCGCCTGGTGGCACCTGGGTCAGCTTCTGGATGTGGGCGAAGAGGTTGCGTGCAGGCACCTCGGTATTGCCACATGTGGCAGCCTCCAGCAAGGCCTCGTGGATGAAGATGTACTGGTCCTCTGTCTGCACCATGTAGTTGCGCTGGGAGCGCATGCACGTCACGTGCCCGTAGATGTCCACGGTCTTCTCGTGCTTCATCCGCTCCAGCATGGCATCGATGACAATGAAGCAGCCGGTTCGGCCCACGCCAGCACTGCGGGAGCAAAGCACATGGCCTGAGGTGACACAGTCTCCTACAGATATCACACGAGCTCTGACATTGCTTAAGAGGTCACCCGGACCTAGGGCACGCTAAAGGGGAGTAAAGACTACTCCCTATGAGCGGAGCTCCAAACAAGAAGTTACAGGAGGAGAGAGGGAAAGAATCACTGGAGAATGTGAGAGGCTCTTCAGCCTTTCTGTTGTCCCCCTTTCACTGCTGGAGTGGAAAGGACATAGTGTCACCCTGCTGATCCCCGTGATGGCTGGTAGCCCCTCCACAAGGGAAGCAGAAATGTGTTTAACAGGCAGGAGAGTGACAGCACACGTGTGTGTCAAGTCAGAAGACATGAAGAGCAGGCTGGGCCCTAACACCAGTGAAGCCCATAATTTCAAGCCTACTTGTCCCCTAACCTGGGTCACTGTTTCCTCACCCATAAAGTAAGCACAGCCAGCCTGAGAGGGGAAGCAGAAAGCTGAGGTCATACACAACTGTGCTGAGCCCTTTGCTCAAGCACCAAATGCCTCTCCACAACTGTTGGAAGGGCAGTAGCAAACCTCAAACTATTCACTCTGAGAGCACCCTGAAAACAACAGATATGCTATTGTCACATGAAAACACAGGCAGAGATAGGGAGCTAGGCATTTCCTCATTTATGGTGCAAGTCATATCCTTAACAGGGCTTTACTACAGCTTGTTTGTGTGTTAATTATACCCCACTACCGTCTGAAACAGAGCATGAAAGAAGAGCATTAAACACTGCTGGTAAGGCGTATGCTGGAACAGCAATGATGGAGTGGTTTGTTCAGTAACAGTCCCCTCTTGGCTGGTACAAATAAATCTTGGCTGGGTAAGATGCTGAGCCTTAGTAGACTAATATTTTGCCTTTCTACCCTGTGAAAGAGTGCTGCCGTAAATACTGCATATGAATGTTCATAGAGGTCACTGCATGTATTTCTGTCACTGATGTGCCTCTGAAGGAACCACCCACTTATGTTGGGCACAGATAATTTAATTTTTAAATGGCACTTGCAGTTTTGCTGGAAAATGTGTTTTCTGAGGCTCTTCATACAGCAGTGCTGTTTAATCTGACACAGCATTAGCAACAGAAATGCCACCACTGCATTACCAACTGCTGGGCCTGTTCTGCTGCCAGCCCAAGCATGCAGTGGAGGTTATGCTACCATGAAACCTTTCCCACAAGAATGGGAGACTCTACTTTCAGACAGGTTAAAGCTCCTGCAGCCACAAGGCAAACACACAGTCCCACCTGCAATGCACAACCATGGGCCCAGCATCTGTTGGGTTACAGGCCTTGACCCGTCGCAGGAAAGCGAGGATTGGGGTGGGGTATTCTGGGACCCCGTGATCAGGCCAAGCCATGAACTGGAACTGTCGCAGCTCTGTCTTCTCACTGGAGCCATTCTGTTGAAGACAAAGAGTTGTTTTGCATGAGAACAGTCTCATCCCAGTGCAGGAACCCGCTGATGGGGCAACAACAGCAACAGGCATGAAAAGTTCTGCATGACGATGCACGAACTGGGCTTTCACTAGTGAAAATTTGGAGGAAAAACACAGGTTTATTGCAAAGCTTCTGTATATACAGATGCTCTGTAGAAAGGCAGTTGATACAGACAACAGAGCAGCTCTGCAGGAGTGGAGCAGGCTGCAGGAAAGGTGGAAAGACTCTTTTCTGCACAGCACGGGTTCACTACTTGCATACTCACTGCATGTTCAGGGAAAATGGGCAATGGACATGGAAGGGGCTACAGCAGCCAGTTCCCTCCCTGCTCCTCTGCATCCTGGTGTCCCTGGGCTGGATGATCAGCCTGTGTCTGCAGACTACCTTGCTCCTTTCTGGGCTTGGCTAAGTGACCTATGCAGTAAGCAGTAGGACTGGCTGGGTGACTGCTGGGGGCTTCCTGGGGTATGAGTGTGCCCCCCCTGAGCACTGGACGCCTGGCCCAGCCTCAGTCATGCACAGAAGCAGCTCGCTGCAAAGCCTGTCTGCATTGCCATGACACGCTGCTGCTGGCACTGCCCCCAGGGATTTCCAAACACTAATGAGGAATGCAGCAGGCAGGAGAGAAGGGCTTGTGCTCATATCAGAAATAGCCCCTCCATTTGCATTATTAGTGACAGGAGTGATAAAAATTCACTGCCTCCCACTGTTGTCCCTCTAATGGGAGGACAGCTGCTACCTGTACACTCGCCAGAGGCAAGAACAGCCCTGGCTCTGGGGCCCATCACAGAATGCACACAGAAGAGCATCAAGTATCCTGGCCAAAGTCCAATGGTGGCCAGATGCACAACCTGCAGCTGATCTCCTATTGCAGCCCATCTGTGAGACATGGCTCATGTGTGGACTGGCCACATGCTTGGCCAAGCCAAGTACAGCCAGTGGCCACTGTCTGTGGGCCATGGAGCACTCTGCAGCATTGGGAAGCATCTCTGCACCACGTGGAGCAGCAACAGCCCAGCCAGCCCCATACCTTATACAGCGCAAAGGTGCGGACGGTGTAGGTCGCCAGCTCAACTGTATCCAGCAGGGTCACCTGGATCATCCCATAGGTTTCCGTACCCCGGCTCGGCCAGTACTGGTCACACTTTACCTGCAGGGAGGTGAGGAGAACGGGTCAGTGACTGGCTGCTGGCTGGGGCATCTGGGATGAGGAACAGGGCTCAGCCCTTCAAAGAGGAAAGACAGAAATGAGTCACTGTGCAGAGGGGGGCTCTAAAATCCAGATGTCCTTCCCCCAGTGTCCCAATGCCCAGCAAAAAGGCAGCACCCCCTCGACTCCTTTCCGTAAGACTCAGAATCACAAGAATATTCTGAGCTGAAGGGACCCACAAGGATTATCAAGTTCAACTCCTAAGTGAATGGCCCGTATAGGAATTGAGCCCACAATCTTGGTGTTATTAGCACCATGCTCTGACCAGCTGAGCTTATCTCAGTGGCTACTCATGGAAAGAGAATTTTCTTTTTCCCCTGGAGCCATTGGTGGAAGTGGCAAAGTGGGCCAGGCCACCAGACAGAGCAGCAAGAGCAACACCAGGTACCAAGAGAGTGAGCAGCAATTCCTAGCAGTGATTTGTGCCTGCTGTAGTTTTTCTCTGTCTCCTGTTTGGTGAGATGGGTATCTTTGGGGCTTTGCTTGAACCAACCCCTGCCTGAGCTCTGCCTGGATGAAGAGAAGGTGGGCAGCTGTGGGCTGATGGGAGAAGAGCTAGTGCAGCAGGGAAGGGGAAATGGTGGTTTCTGCGGGCACAGCTGTGTTCAAAGGGCAGCTGAGGTGAATGAGATGCAGCCTGTATCCCCATCAGCTCCCTGCTATGCCAGCCTGGAGTCCCTGACCCACAGCTGTGGCAGGACAGAGCTGAGTCCAGCACAGTACACAGCCACACAACATTCATACATAGCCTCCAGGGTGTCCCTGCCGGCATGGCCTCAGGCAGCAAACCACCCTGGAGACAGGTGGGACACAGCCCATGCCAGGGCTCCAGCCTGGATGCTATGTCCACCCTCTCTGCACTGCTGTAGGGTCAAGTGCATTGAGCATCATCAAGAGACACCAACCTGCGCCTGTGGCAGGTGGCACATCCCTGAAAATCTACATCTCCCACGTGTTTCAAAATGGCTCTGCAAGGAACAGATGCCAGCTCAGACACAGACACATCCTATTCTCCCTCTGCAAGAAGATACAGACTGCCAAACTATCCCTTCAGCCCCTTCCTGCAGGCAGCACTGTCCCATCACAAAAACACTGCTGGCTCCCTAGGAACCTCCTGCCATGCAGCATCCTTATCATCCCCTTCCAACTCTGCAGCCAGAGTGCTTTGAGTTACTGGTCACAGCTCTTGTTGCATTCCACTTGGCAAACAGCCAAACACATCCCCAGGGGCCCATCCCTCTGCCCCCTTCATCTCCCTGCACATCCCTCCCTGCTCACATGCTGATGCTCTCCTCCTCCTCCTCTTCACAGCTCAGTGTTTGCAAACCACTCCTCCGTTTTTTTTCTGTGAAGCCCCAAGCTCCCTATTTAATTGGCACCCTGAGCATCCCTGTTTTATCTGGTACCTGGCTCCCTCACCCTGCAGAGCCACAGTGCCTGGGTGACAGGAGTTAGACTTCATTCCCACCCATGTGCACCACACCGAAAATGGTTTCCCACCTTAGGAGAGAGGAGTGAATGGAAGATCATCTGTGCTTGTCAAGGAATAGTAAACTTAATTATTAGCAGAACGTGTTTACAGGGGAATGAGTGGGAAGGGAAACAATAAGCTTAATTAGGAATCAATGAAGTTCTGCATTTTAATTGAAAGCACTTGCAGCAGGGCGGGGCTTGTGAGAGCTAAGAGCCCTCATTCTGCACTCTGGCTCTGGAGTGCAGCAACCTCGAGTCAGAGGGATGCATCTCCGTGCTTTTTGGGTTCTGCTCTCAGTAAGAGAGTGCCTGGAGCAAGGCTGCCTAATGGGGTACTGCAGGTGCCTATGCAAGCAGAGCAGCTCTGCTGCCTCCTGCCCAGGGTCTCCTGCCATTTGGGCTACTGTGCTGCCTTGGATCTGTAGCAACACGGCAGGCCCTGCAAAAATCTCACGATTCCTCTTCCTTGCTTGTCACAGAGCATTTGACACTGACTGGCTGCAGCACCAGCAACTTGGAGGTCACAAACATTATTTCACAGCTAAACTGATCCCATCCTCATAAGTGGGGGGCAGCCGTCTCCATGAGGCCTGCGCTTGTCTTGCCTGGCTTGGAGATGATGTGACCCTCTCTAAGGGAGAGGAGAGCAACACAGCATCCTGCAAATGCTGGGGACAACTGCTTGCTGTGGTTTGCAGGTGATGTTTCAGGGAACAGCACAGCCCGTCCTTGTGCCTGAGCCTACACCTCAGGGACAGCAGTCCCCTCCTGCCACCCACATACTGCAGGGCTGTGTACTCGAGCACAAAACAAACTTCAGAGGAGTTCCCTGTGTGGGATAATAGCAATGCCTGGGCTGGTAATTGAAAATTATTTATTCATGCCTAGATAAGAGTCAGTCACATTTTCTGCCAAATTTACCCATAATGTTTATGCCCCATTTTCAAGCTCTGTAAATTTTATGCTGAAGCCGATGCACTGTGGCACTAAAGCAGATAAGAGATGTTTTCTTCTGGCAGTGCTTGTTTCTCATTAACTTAAGGAGCACAGTAATGTCCTGAACAGCCATTTATTGCAGCTTTGCTGAGTGGCTCCTGTCCCTCCCCTTTGATGCCCTGAGCCCAAGAGCAGCCAGGCACCTCTCTTCAGCTTGAGAGCTGTGCTCTGCTCCCAGCCCTGCTCACAAGCTCCAGATGGCATTGCTGTCAGCAGGAGGGCTGCAGCATGATGTGCCTGCCAGGCTTCTCCTCCCCAGGGCCCTTAAGCACCAGCTTCTTAACACCCCTTCCTGGGGACATGAAATGCCAGGGGAGATCACACCGCAGGGATGGCTGCTTGGTGCTCTGGGCTGGAACAGAACAAGCCACAGCACTGCTCTAGGAGACCTCGCTCTGTCAGGCTCTTGGGGATAGCCCAGGGTAGGAGAAATCCTGCTTTAATACCTCTCTCCTGGCAACACAGCCCGGCAGGGACGCCCCATGCTCGCAGCTTCGGGAAAGCTAATCTACAATGTGTGTTTCTGAACTGCCACCAAATGATTCTGAAACTGATTGTAAAGCTTTGAAGGCAGCTAAATTGCACAATCCAGCCATTTCTATCCTTTATGTGCTTCTCACTTTGTGAAAACATGAAAAAGGGAGGATGATTTAGACCATCAAGCCAGCTGAAATTGCAGACCATAAAAGCTGATGCTCTTTAAAGATTTTTTTTCCCTCTGCAGCTCAGGAACCCTTTAAAGCAGTGTCACCCCCACAGGGCTGCCAAGCTGCTGCTGCTCCTGGTCGGCTTATCACAGCACTGCCGAGGGTGACCTGGGGAGCTCGCCTGGAAAGGCAGCAGAGCCTGCTCTGCACTGGGCAGCTCGCCATGAGGCTCTGCCACCCACCCCAGGCTCTGCAGCTGGAGAGACAGTCCTGTGCCTGCGCCAAAGCCCCCGGGCAAGGGGACTTTCAAGCAAGGTCACCCTTGGGTAATGCCGTGATGCCACGTGACTGCCTGGAGCAGTGATGTCCCACAGTAACGTGAGCATCAGCATGCAGCAATGCTGCACGGACCCAAGGGGTTACATCAGATGAAGTTCGAAGGCTCTGGAGTGGAATAAACTGCAAAACAGTGACTCATGCTCATGTTTGGAGGCATGGGCAATGACTGGGATTAGGATCTTCATTGGTCCCAAAAAGGTGTGCTCCCAAGAGAGCTCTAGCCATCACCAAAAGGGCATGAGGAAAATCAGAGCAGGAAGGTGGCTAAAAACCATCTTGCCTTGGAAGATGCTGAAAAAGACAACAAAAAACCTCAGAGAAAGTAATCTCCTGGAAGCCCACATCGTAGCCCCCCACCAGGGCCCTGCTGTGAGGGAATGCCCTGAGACACCTACAGGGTACAGCAACCACATCCAGGGAAGTCCTTGCTGTGGATCACTGGTTCAACTTAGGAATGACCAGGCTCCTCCACTGCCTCTCCTGGCAACTTGCCTCACCCACAGTACCTGAGAAAACTGCCCACTTCTCATTAGTGCTGGGGCAGAGAGGCAGCAGAACATGGGCAGAGAGTGCCAGGGAGCGAATGCAGGGTCCTGGGTGTGGGTCTGGTCAGGTCAGCCTAGAGCCCCTGGACAGCGCGCCCCATCAGGCAGGCCCCCTGAGATTCTCTGAGTGCTCTGGTCACCTCCTGCCCATAACAAGGATTCACAGTGTCACCAAAAGCCTGACCACATGCACTGTATTTGGGACAGAAACCAATACTGCAGGATGATATGATGGGGTGTGCTGCGGGGAGATAACGCACAGCTCAGCAGCACAGACATCTCAGGCAAAGACAAGTCCTGTGGGGTCAAAGGAAACCTGTTATCTTCAAGAAACATGCACCTTAAGAGTGCCTTGCCATAACTAAGAAGCCCAGAAATTAGGTGAGTCAGGATTCCAGGCATGGATTTATTTGGCAATCCAGAAGGGCTTTTCCTTGTTCGTCAAATATATGCTCCATCATTGAAATCTGATGGCACAAAAAAGTCCCCATATAACCCTCAGCTGCAGAGCGCTGTTGATCAGAAGCTTCTGATCTTGCTTAGCCTGAGCCACAGGGCAGGTCAGAATAACTTCCCTGCCTGTTTGGGCTCTGTGGGTGACAGTGGTCATTGGACAGAACAGGCAGGGCTCTGCAGCAAGAAGCACAGTGCAAAGCTGGGGTTGGATCTCTAGAGACAGCTCATCTCCAAGGAATGCTTTTTTTCCCTGCAGCCTGTAGGGCATTTGAAGAGCCGAGGAAACTCATCAACAGTGCCTGTTTTTTGTACATTAGGAGAAACAGATCTGTTTTGCCATGGTGATTGGTGGCTCCAGCTGCTTCCTCCCAGTCAGGGTGGGCTGGGACACCCCTTCGAGCATTTCAGAGCTAAAGCTTTGAAAAGGAGGGAGAGCATGCGGGCAAAAGTTTTAACTAAACCCAAACTTGACAGTTTCTGCTTCTCAAGAACGAGCTTATTGGGCTAAAAATAATCAGTGCTTCACAGCTTGAGTGCACAAGCCCCTTCTGCCGTTGGCATGGCAACACTAAAATATTCTGCTAGTACAAATGCTCACTGCTAAAATTTTACTTTTAGGAACAAACTGAATCATGAGAGGCAGAAGCTGCCTCCTCCTTGGGCAGGCTTTGCCCAAAGGGTGCATCTGGGCGCAGGAGCACTTGGTCACAGCTTACAAACTCCTGCTTCAGGGGCTGAGTAAGAACCTTTGTCATGAAAACTGTATCATCTGCAGTGAGAGCTCCTGCTCCTTCTCCAACTCACGCCTCCCCATAGTCTGCAGGCAGCTTTGTGTTTATTACATCAGAATATCTGATCCTGGCAGTATAAGCTGATCATTTATACATGTTGTCATTGGACAAGGCACAAAGTAGTCATGTTATTGCAATGAGACCCTGTCAGCCATTCCCCCGCAGTGCCAGAAATGCCAGGGCTCTGTCAAGCTGCTGGATGCTGCTGGTACCACCCAACCATTCTATTGCAGCTTCTGGGATGGTCCACACTGCCCATCTCAGAGCTTTCCTTTCTCCCTTTGGTGCGAGTGATGTGGGCAGGAAAGGATGGGTGTGCATGCAGACGTGCAGGCGAAACAGGGGTAAATGAGCAGGCCTGCAACAGGAGGTTGTACCACCCTTTTGCCTCACAGGGAGATGCTTACAAGGTATTTGTTGCTGAGCTGCATGAAGCAGTGAGCCACATCACTGGAACTGCCTCCCCCTGGGTGTCCTTACGCTGTGAAGTGTTCCCATTCATCTTTTCTGCCCCCCAACAGCTCCAGAAAAGAGAAAAAGCACAAACTGTACCCTGGACTTCTCCTCCAGCCTGGTCATCATGACTATAGTTGCTGTTCTCTGCTCCCACACCATCCTCCAGAAGTCACTGAGGGTTTCTGGCAGCGGTCCCTGCGTGGCGATGTAGGCGTTCTGCTTCCGATACCCATCGATGTAATTGGCATTGATGTAATCACTGCCTGGGACCCCTGCGGAGGAGAAAGAGGGCAAGAGTCACTGGGGGCAGCCCACAACCCTGTACCTACTGCTCTGCTGGGCCCTGCAGGCAGGGAACGAGGCTGGCATGTTCACAAGGCTCTTGACAAGTCTCCTTTATGGGGTGATGTCGGGATCTCTCCCAGGGATCCTAGGAAGGACAGGGATGGTGCCTGAAAACAGAACCCTTTGTAACTCCCACATTAATGCAACAAGCAGCCAACACCAAAGCAGAGAGACAGCTGCCACACGCACACAAAGGAAAATTCACAGGCAGGAATATTAAGGAGCTCATTCGGCCCCAAGCAACTGACTGAAATAATTGTCTTAAATTCACCAGCAATTTGTTATGGTCTTACAGCACCTTTTAAAAATGAGGCTCCTTTATTAGCTTGTTTCTGTTAGCAAGGGATGTCAGGCAGGGATGTCCTCCCATCCTTCCTGCAGGGATGACTATCCCCAAGGAGCCAGAGATCTTCTTCCCACCGCCATTGAAATCCTTCAGTGTGAGACCCCCTCTGCTGCCTGCTGGCAGAGGCTGCTCCAGCCCCAACTCTGCCCCCACCACTTTAAGGAAAGGAATTTTTCATAAAAGCCTTAAAATGCAAACACATCGTTACTAAAATAAATTCGGCAAAGCAGAGGCCTGAGGCTGTTTCCAAACCCTGCTCAGCATGGGCTGCCTGGGCTGCAGGGAGAGAAGGCAGCAGGAATCTCATTGTCTCCCCAGGAGAGAGCATCTGCATTTCATTAGAGGAAGGAAATCAAGCTGGGGGTCACCCCTCATCCTTTTGTGCTGGGGAAAGTTCAACAGGTCTATTCTACAGGTCTCAGCAGCCTGCAGCAGACACGAAGTGCTGGCAGCTCCGGGGGAGCGGCAGCAGCTGGAGTGCAGTGCTGGCTCCCTTGGCATGGGTGGCACGGACCTGGCAGGGTGCTTCGGGAACAGTTCCCGGGAAGGCACAGACACTACTTACAGCAACTGAGTCAGGCTGCAAAACAGGGATTCCCCCACGTGCTCACCCCACAGCTGACTGTGAGGGTTTGCCCAGGAGCAGACATGCCAGGCCTTCACATAGCTGCTGCTGCTGCTTAACAGGGCTTCCTGTGGGGGACTGTTTGGCCCCCTCTCCTACTCTTGAGGAGGATGAATAGTGCATTACCATTAGAAAAGGCTTTTCTATCTCCCAAAAAAGAATGCTAGTGACTGCAGGGCCACCCGTGTGCAAAGCCAGGCTCCAGTTCCTTCCCCAAGCAGGGGTGCATTAAATTAGCTGTATCTTCCTCATCCTCCATTAGTGGGCTCAGATCTGGGTATGCAGATCTCGGTGCTGGTTTATAAAACAAGGGGAATGGGTGACCCTGGGCTCCAGCCCCTCTGTGTGCAAGAGGACTAGAAACACGTGTTAGTCCAAACTCCAGGGATGTGGGGCTGGTTCTTGGAGCCACGGGGTCAGGTTTACGGACATCAGGGCCTGATGCTCCCATGGAGCCCAGGGATGTGTAGAGTCTGATGTCCCAGGGGAAGGAGCGCTCGTCGTCCTGTGTCGCTCTGGGCACTTAGTTGGGACGATATACTGACAAGTCCCAGAGAAAGATACTGGCCCTACAATTGTGGTGGGACAGAGGGTGGCAGTGGCACCAACAGTGCCATGTTTCACCATGTACTGAGGAAGGCAGCTGAAGTCACACAGAGAGGACAGTGGCAAAGTGGCTGCTGGGCCAGACATGTTTGCTGCCAGCAGTATTAAGAAGCAACACACAGAACACACTGCTATGAGGACACTGGGAAAGCTCTACAGTGCCCTTTCTCTTCTGTCCAGCCAGGAACACACATCTGATCATGCTGATGCTTGGTGTTTGTCCCTGTTCAGCTTAGAACATGGAAAAAGATGTTCTCCTTGCTACAGTCAGGTTCAGCTGCTTGATGGGGTGCCCACTCCAGTTACCCTTACCATCGATGGAAGTCAGGATGACACGTGAGTGGTCATAGGCTATCACGTTTGCATAGCGGTTTTTCGGTTTATTCACTTCCAGGTTGGAGTTCTCCCAGGTGAACTGCTGCCCAGGATCAATGGACTGTGGAGAGAAAGAGAAGGAAGGAGTTGGTAGCGGTTACAGCACAGAGGGATGCTGCAGCACACGGGTGTTTCAGTCAGGAAATCTACATTGCCCTGCACACCCCTCCCCAGGCCAGACACAGCTTCCATGGGCATCCATGGCAGCAGTGTCAAGCCAGACCACACTAAAAACCAGTTTCTGGTGGGACATGCATCCCACGATCTGCAGGAAAAGCAGCCCCTCACTGAGGCAGCCTGCTGCAGATGAGCCTTCATCTGCTCTGCTGTGTGCTCATCCTTTCCTTTGGAGCTACCCATCAGCAGAAATTTGGTCTTTCGCCAGGATTCCAGAGAGACCTGACCGTGCAGATCTTGACCTAGCGGTTTTATTAGCTGTTGAACTGCAGTCTCTTGAAATATAGCAAGCTCCTGGGTGTCTCGTGCCCCAGGAGATTTTGGTATTAGTGTCCTGCAAGACAGCCAATGAGCTTTTGCCAAGGAATAGTCATGAAAATTAATAGGTTACTATCCACTGCTCCAGCTACTTATGTAATGTAAACATCTCTTGTTTGAGTTAATAGAGTGACAAGAAACTATAAACCTGGAGAAGAGACACGCTTATAAATCTTGGCCTGCACACTATGCAACTGCCTGGAAAGCACACATCCCACTCCCACCTGGCTTCGCACACCCAGTGCTTCTTCCATGAGCCATGTGCTGGTGCACTGAGTCCATGGCTGCTCCATGGCCAGGTAGCCTCTTCCCAAAGCCTTCTCTATCTTCTCAGTCCACACACAAAGCAAGGTGAACAAGGACCATCCCCAAAGCACCCCTCTGAGATGGGATGGTCTTGTTGTCTGAGAGACATGTGAGGCACACAGGTAATACACCGGACTCATGCAGGGACTTGCTCTGCACATGCAGCCCTGGGCAAGCTGGGGACAAGCAGCTACAGCAGAAATCAGTCATCCCATGAACCCCTCCCCTCCAAAATGAACAACACCGTTAAAACCGTCTTAAAATCTTGTTCTAGCTCAGGGTCTCTGCTGGCCCACAGACAAAAACACTGGGCAAACAGGCCAAGGGAAGCACTGCACGCTGTGCTCCCTGCAGGCATCCACGTTCATCGCTTTGGCAGAGCTGTGTCAGAAAGTTTTTCAGGCAGTGAAATGCTTGTCAGCTCTGGATCAGCTGTGAGCAAAAGGCTGAGGTGGGAAGCACAGCTCCCTGACTGGGCTGACATGAACAGCTCTCATGGTCCCTCTGCTCAGTTCCATCAACCACTAGCTGTGCACAAGGTGACACCCATCGATATCCCCTCTGCTCCTGTGTTGTGCAGCAGGCACTTCCCAAGCAGCCAGCAGTGGGTGCAGGCACTGGCTTGAGTACAGAGCACAGGCACTGCCTGCATTGCTGCACCAGCCCTGAGGGCTTTGCAGCACACGCAGGGCACAGGCCAGTGCTGTGCCAGGTGACAGCTGTCTGTCCCCAGGTGTGGCCCAGGCTGCCTGCAGGTAGAGGGGCCAGTGCTGACGAAAACGCACAGGAGGATGTGACATCACAGCAATGCTAATAGGTAGTTTGGGAATTGTAGGATGTAAATAGACATTTCCTACAGAAAACCTGTAATTTTCTATTATCAGTGTAATAAGCAGGCAGCCGCTGTGCTCAGAGGCGCTGCAGCCAGGATGGTGGGAGTGGAGCCTGCAAGCTCCACTTCTGGCTGCAAACCCACTGGCCTGGCTGCCACAGGCCTTGCACACTCCTCTGCCCAGGCACAGAGACATCTCAGCACAGCTCACAGCTCTCTGGGGGCACTTCATTTCATTCAGGCAGCTGTGGTTTGCTTTCAGAATGGGCTGCTCGGGGGATCAGCTCTTTGGATGCTGCCCACTCTCAGCCGTGTGGCAGGGAAGCCTGCTGCCCACCAATGATGGGCATGAACTGCACAAGGGGAATGCAGAAATAATCACAGACATGAAAAAAATAAAAGGAATATAATATGAAAGGAGTTTATTGTTTGGAGAAGAGATAAGTAAGAGGGCTTTTGACACCAGTCTGGTCAATACGAACCACAATGAGGGATAAGCACGAATAGACTAACAAGGAAAATACAGACCCACCAACGCTGCTTAGACACTTAAATAACACCTATTTTTCAAAAAAGTGTCCTTAATCTGCACAGACAGACCATGCAGAGACTTGACTAGCTGTTGATGGAGCTGAGACTGGCCCTGAAGGTATCAGTGAGTATTTTCTTGCTGTGAAGAAGCAACCCAGGAAAGCACCAGCTGTAATTGCACTCTGAACACTCTCAGTGGGCACAGGTGGGTGCTGGAGCAAGTCCTCCCCCTGCAGCAGAGGCAAGCAGGGCTCAGTGCAGTTGTTCATGCTCAATCTACACTGCAAATCACTGCCAAAAGGCTGCAGGGCTAACCCAGCTGTGGGGTGTGGAGTGCTTTGCACAGCAAGTCTGTGTCCTGCCACAGCAGAGGAAAGGGTTATTTCCTGGGGGAGGACAAGGCTGCCAAGAGCCCCCAGAATGGAGCAGGAGCATCAACGTGTTGCCATTAGGGTTAATAGCTTTGATGTGCAATGAGGATGTGAAGAAATGGTCTAATCATCATCAGCCTCTTAAGAGGGCAAACAGGTGAGAAAGTCAGAACTGATACAGCACCTGAGTGCAAAGAGGTTCTAATTAAATACTCCTGCAAATTAGTGACTCATTTAGAAGTAAAATGATTTAATTTAAACTCTGGTGATGAATTAATGTACACCTGTTCCCCCCTTTAAGGCAAACAAATGAGTAAATAAATGGGAGGATGATGGGCTGCTTGGAGGGAGTTGGAGCCCTTACATGGAGTAGTGGTTGGCAAGTCTTGACCCATCTCTGTACAATGCTCTGCAGCCCCTGTGTGCAGTAGCACTGCCTTGTCTCCCCACCTTGCTCCACAACTGCCCCAAGCACTAGGATTCTGCTCCTGTTCCTTTTTGGGGCTCATGGGAATCACTGCTTCATCCCAAAACTTGATCACAGTAACACTTCCAACTCATTCTTCCTAGAAAGCAGAAGGGCTGGGAAATTGGAAGGAAATGAGCCAGGAGCAAACTTAAAAGCACCATGACTTTTGCTTTGCTTTAAAGTGACAGGGAGATGCTGTAAGACAGCAAGTGCAAATTAAGAAAAAGCCCAATTAGTAAAACTCCTCCTTCCCAGCATGGAAGTGCAAGGAACAATTTCACCAAAGCAGTTCAGGGTTCCCTGCTGCTACTGCCATAAAGAGAGAGTCAGACCATTGAAAAGGGATTGGAAAAAGATTCTTTCCTCGACAGACTCTGGAACGCTGTACAAATGCCTTGAAAACATCCCTGAGTGCCAGTTTGACTCCCAGACAGAGCCCACCTCGGGCTTGCTGCTTCCCTTCCTTAGTGCAGTTCCAAAACCCCTCTGCATGCTAAGGCCCTGCTGCTGCCTGTGCTGCTGGCAGGTGTGGAGAGCCCAGGCAGGCAGTGCCCTGGGGCAGCACAGCAGCTTGGGGAGCTGCACAAGGGCACGGGGACAGGAAGATGCTCAGGTAATGAGTGCTTCCTGTCCTTCTGTGAAATCAACCACATTAGCACGAGCATTGACCACTGTCAATCTACGCCGTGCCTCAAATGAGGACATAATGTGCTTCTGAATCAATCGCTGGCAGCGCTTCAGCCTTATTATTCTTATTACCAGAACGTGAGTGCCGTGTGCCTGCCAGGCGGCTTCCCAACGAGCTATTAAACCCACGGCAAGCCCATTAAACCAAGGCTCTCTGCCTGCCACCTGGATCCCAGGCCCAGCACCTCCTGGGCTCACTGGCCCCACGGACCCAAGTACCTCTCCCGCTACCTAACCTGCCCTGCCAGGGCTGCAGGCACGGGAGATGCAGTGTCCTCAGTGGCTTTATGGGAAATGGAAGTGAATACAGGGTTTGGGCAAACCACCAGTGCTTCTCTCCACAGAAAACTGTGAGGAAAGGTCTGCAGCCTCCCTATCACACTAGGAAGCAAGAACACAGTCAAATGTCACACACAACCTAAAGATTACTAAGAATGAATATGCCAGGCAGTGCCACGCTGCCAGGATCTCATCACCTGCTCTGCTCTTCTCCTGGGGGCCATACACGGGATGGACATGCTGGATGGACCGGACATGAGGGGCAATGGCCACACGTTGCAGTTTGGAAAGGAACAAGGAAAAAATCTTCCCCTGGGGAGGTGATGCAGGATCTAACAGCACTGCAATAGAGCAGGAACCAGCGCTGGCTAGAGCCAGCCTGTCCTGTGTTTGCTAACAGCACCAAAGGGGACAGCAATGCTCAGCTTGCTGGATTCCACAGGGACAGGGTGAGATGTGCTGTGTGTGCCGACCAGTTTGTCCCAGGGCAGGCACTCCTGAACCGTCCGTGGGCAGGATCCCGCCCCGGGAGCGGCGGCTGCAGTGTGGGAAAGTGCCCACAGGAGGAGCTCCAACACAGCGGCAGCGCCTGCCACAGTCTGGGGGCTCAGCCTCCCTTCTACTTATTTAATTCCATTAATCCCACACTGTAAATTCACTGTAGCTTTCACTGTACACTAAAAATGAAATACTTTCCTGGTGCAGCCAAGCCAGAAGCAGCTGCCAGACCCTCGTGCCCTGCTCCCCAGCTTGCTGCCTGCCTGCAGAGTGTGGTGGGGCTGCGCTCTGCCCCATGCCAGAGCAGATGGCAGCAGTGAACTGTGCCTGCAGACGGCTCAGCTCCCAGCAACTGCATTTCAGCCTCTCCTGCCGCACCAGGGGTACCAGGAGGTACAGCTGGGATGGCTCCCAGGTACCAGGGGCAAGGGTTAACCCACAGCTCATGAGCCTGCTCTCACTGCAGCCAGCCCATAGCTTGCTCTGTGCTGGCTTTGTCACACGTGCTGCATGGCCGTGCGGGCTGGCAAACTGGTGTGAGCAATATTATTTGTTCTCTGACCTGTGGGAATGGAGGTCAGATGGCTGTGAGAAATCTCTGCCACCTTTCCTGCTCCCTTCCCAGGCGTGTGAGGAGGTGCTGACAGGTCTTGTTTAGTGTCACCTGTGTCTAGGTTACCCTGCTATTGCTTGCACAGCCAAGGCAAGCGCCAGACTGATGGCTCTAGGCCAGCTGGCCTCAGTGGTTAAAAGTGCTGTTAAATATTTGTTCTCTGCCTGTGGTGCCACTACTCCTGGAATGTGAGCCATCTATAAACAGCCCTGCACCCCACAGAGATGTTAGGCTGACAGGCTGCTCTACAAAAACACTTAAAATGCAACTATCTCAAAGCACAATCAAACAGCAAATGGGCCTTGGGGGCTCACCTGCCGTGCCTTCCTCCCTTGTGTCTCCCTGCTCAGCTGTGCTATCCCCAGTCTGGCAGCACCATTATGCCATGGGGAACAGGGTCAGGGCCTTCACCTCTCAAAGCACTGGGTCACAACTCAGCTCTGCATAAGGTCTGGGGCTCAGAGTCCCAGGGTGAGCACTGGGACTGTATCAATGCTTACTGCAAATACACAGCATGTGGTTCCTGTCTCTCGGGTTCCCACAGGGGCTGCACAGCCTGCTCCCCTCCCACCTCTGCTATTTCCACATCCACTCTGCAGATTTGCTTCGTCAGCAGCACACACCATGCCTATCCTGCCCTGCAGCCCTCCTGTCAAAGGGAGCTGTTGCCCTGCCAAACCCACATAAACAAGGACCAGGATGAGAGAGGACCTGCTGCTGCAGCAATCCTGCACAGGCAGCTGCTGTTCTCTTCAAACTCAGTCCAGGATTCTTCACACTGGCATTTCAAATGGGAAATGATTGTATTGATCCCCACTTGCCAACAAGGTGCAGCCCTTTTTACTTTTGGGTCCATCCTAGTGTCAAACACTGTACGAGCCTGTCATATTCAGCAATTTCCAGATGATGAGGAGTCAAACGTAGCAGAATCCAGGGGAAAAAAATTATGTGCAACAATCAGCTACTTAATAGCTGCTTCAACATGAGAAGTACAACTGATTGGTGCTCTCAACCAGCCATGATATTCTAAAGAAAGAGAAATGAGAAGAGGGAGGCTCATGAAAGCAGCTAAGAGAATTTACTTAATGCTCATTTTTTCCAAAACAGTTCCCACAGCTCAGTATTACGCTGCAGGCTCTACTGAGCACAGGCCTAGTATGAGGATGAGAGTGCAGAGACACTGGATCCTGATGAATCCCTACTGTGCAGCAGAACCACAGCCTGCCTGTATCCGAGTGGACGGCCCTGCTTAACATTTCAGTTGGACTGGTAACAAAAAGCCCAGGGCAGACAGACATGACTGCACACTTTGGCTCCACTGGCAGGACATACATGAACACACAGGTAACTGCAAGGGAGCACATTATTCCTTTAAACATTTCCCAAGTTGCAATGTAATGCTGTAGCTCATCTCTCTGGTTCAGGCAGTGAATGCAGAGGGATGCCAAAACCCTCCACTTGGCATCCCAATGTGGAAAAGAGCTCTGTGCCTTCATTGGATACACGCAGCACACCCTTTGAACTAGCTGGAATTCATCCCTTACCTTCTCAACAGAGAGATCTGCTTTCCCTTTCCTGGCATATATAATCCTACCTTGTGGGCAAATGCTCTGATCTCATCTCATAAATCAGTGTAGGTACAGTGCAGGAAGGGGTGGCCACAGGCACAGGCAGATAACAATTCAAACAGAAGTGATAACACATGCAAAGAACACTTCCCAAATTTATTCCCTCTTTAATACTAGTGGGGGGTTTATTTACAAGTCCCCTGCAGCTCAAGAGGGCTCTGCATATAAGCACAACAAAACATCATCCTGCCATTGCTGCTCTCATGGCTGCAGAGGAACTTTCCCCAATTTTAAACAGTTGCAACCTAATCACATATTCTGGACAGTGACAAAAAAGGTTAGGCAGCCCTCAGGTAGGTCAGCCCCTTCCCCTCCACATGTGCACTCCCTTGACAAGCTGTTCTCATGGGAGGACAGGGCTGGAGGGAGTTGGGCTGAGAGAGGAGCACTGGAGGGGTTCACCAGCAAATGACTGTGTGTGCGCAAAGGCAGCATCAGTGGGGAATGCAGACAGTACCCACCCAGGGGCTCCACTGGAGATGCAGGTAAGGGTGGGAGCACAATCCAGGAGTACAGGCAAGTTTGCAGCTCATGACTGCAAGCCACAGGCAGAGAGAGCTCTGTGCAGGGAGGGGAGCTTGGACAACTCCAGGGCAGTGGGATATTAGCAGAGCTTCTATGGGCACTGAGGCTGAATAGCACAGGCTAATGCCAGCACAGTCCAGTAGGAGATTAGATGGAGAAAGCAGGAATGAAAACTCAAAATGCATATTTGCTGGCATCAGAGGTTGGAGCAGAGAGCAAAGCTTTGAACACAGATGGAAGTGAATGGGCACAGGATACTGCAGACTGAAGTACCTCAGCCAACCTGGATGCAGTGCAGCCCCCACAGAGCAGAACAAAATAATCAGTGACAGTCCAGGTAGGCAGACACAAGCTCCCATTCACTGCTAAGACCATAACCGTGGTGGCAGCATGGCAGGCTGCTGTGCATTCTCCTGCAAGGCCTTCTCCCTGCACCAGCCATGCTTCAACTGCTCAAGGCGAGCTCCCACTGCTGTGGGGTTGGCAGGGAGAGGTGGCAGGATCCCAGGGCTGGCGTGGGGCCTGCCCAGGCAGTGCTGCTGCAGGGGAGGCAGAGCTCAGCTTCCACCAGCCCCTTTCTGCTGGGGTCCTGGCCAGCACCACTCTACCCTGCTGCCCATCCCGCTCTCAGGCTCACCTCGTACTCCTGGGAGAACTTCAGCCCATCGTTGGCCTTGAGCCGGTCGATGTTGTCTGAGAGGTCGGTCACGGGGATGGGGGGGTGGTCACGCATGCCTGCAAGCGAGACAAGGAGGGAGGAGGGAGAGGAGAACGTTACGGCTCTGCATGGCCAAGGAAGGCTCAGCAAGAGCATGTGCACAGCAAACCCAGGAGGTGCAAGGCGGACACGTGTGAGGATGTGAAGCGCCGGGCGGGATGGATGGGAAGCCGACGAGCTCACACGGCATGCGGCACACACTCCCGGAGCACGTGGGGCAGTGAACAGAACACAAAGGTGATGTGCAGAATGTGCATGGCCGGGTGAGCATGCTCGGACAGTACAGCCACCGGGCACACAGAGCAGGCCACGCAGCGGGCAGGGCTCGGCCAGCCCCTGGCAGGAACAGGCTGAGGATCTGCTGCCACTGTGCTTCCTGGGCTCCCGCATGGGCTGAAGTTGAACACACTGATCCTCTGGTGCTCTAACCGCCAAGGGCTAAGGCTGATCCTCTTGCTTACCCCTGACAATGGCATTAGCCACAAGGAAACTCTGCCAGACCAGCAGTGAAGTCCCTGCAGTGCATGTGCACAGCTTTTTGGGTAGGCAGATGCTGTCACAGTTCCCAGGGCGTTAGAGAAACATGAGAAGGGCCCCACGGAGGAATGGCTGATCCCCTGGTAGAACACAGCAGAATGTTCTGAGAGTTGAGGAGCAGCTCTGCCCACAGCTGCATAACTCTTCAGTGATGCTCCAGAGGCAGAGCCCGCTCCAGGGCCTAAAATCCAGCTCCTCTGGGCAGGCTCATGCAAGGTACCACGTGCAGTGATGTGCCTTCCAGCAGCTTCCAGGAGGCTGCTGCGAGCTGGGATGCAGCTCAAGCCATAGCAGAAGTCTTGCCCTGGCTAAAGCAGGGATGCAACATTATGGCTCATCCTGGGCACAGCTGAAGTCCTGCTCAGCAGAAAGGCCCTGAGGAGGGGAATCCCACAGATCCCACACAGGGGACAGGTACAGTGGGGGTGTGCATGTGGGATTGGGAGGAGCCCTCCTGAGACCCTGGGATTCAGAGCTTAACTATCACAACCTCCCTCTCTGATGCTGAGATGTTGAACCAGCAGAATGTGATTGTGAAACATCTCATCCAAATCCCAAGGCTCGTGACTCCATCGGCTGCTCTGTGGGTTTCCCAGAAACCCCACATGGGTAATGATGATTATTAATAGGCTGAAGCTGTTGACTCACACCCAGGGAGACAGGCTGGAGCACAGCCAGAAGCTTCTCAATTGCTCAGGAGGATGAACACTGCCACAGATGGCAGTGATGGGCCACTGAGGTGATGGAACAGTCCCCAGGCTGGGTACACACATTTTACACAGTGGTGACAAGTCACGAGGTGATAATATGGAAGCGTTACACCTCAGACCTCTGCATAAAACATCTGACATCACTGCACACAGGCAAGACCCAATCTAACACAGACTCGTCCTGCCATCGCTTGGCAGTGCAGACCTATCCACAGATGGCCTGAGAACACACAGACAGGTGGAGAAGGAAATACCCCTATTCTTGTGCTGAGGTCCTCCTGCAAATGGTCCTCTGTTTGCCACTTCACCCATTGGGATCCCTGAGGTGGCTGAGCAGGCCCTCAAAGGGACAAAGATGATGCTGGTTTTGGCACAATTTCCTCACTCATGCTCCGAGACTGTAGCTCAGGACCAGCATTTGCAGAGCTGGCACTGATTAAACAATTGAATGATGATGAACACTGTGGGGCCAAGATGGAAGTGTGGGCCTGGAAGAAGAAAGAGACTGGGACACGGCCACAGTATGTGCTTCTTCCAACATATTAATATACAAAGTACAGCAGAGCCATGAACTACAGCAGAGCTGCAGACCCTCATCTCTACTGAGAAATACAAGGTGGTCTCTCCAAACTTGTGCTTTGCCAGCCAGAGAAGTGTTGCAGCAACAAAAGAGCTGCAAGAGCAGGTGGGAAAAAAGAGGTGGTTGGAACCCCATTATGGTAATCTAGAAAAACAGCCACTGACAGTGCAGGGCAAGACAGAGATTTGTACACACTGCCAGGACTTCCACAAGCTCTTTCAATTGCTCTGGCAAGAGGACAGTGAGCTCACCACCAGGCTACAAGAGCTCAGAGGTCTCACAATGCCTGCAGGGACACACACAGCAAAGCCCTTGGCTCTGCTCCCAGGGGAAGTATTTATCCTACATACTTCTCCCATTCCTGTGTGCATACACAGATGCCTTGTACATCCCAGAGCAGGACAGCCACACCTTTATGGTTGTTTGAGGATGAACTTGAAGCTCAGTAGACAAGTGATAAGGGGACACTTATCCACAGGCTGGTACTATTCCGTCCAAGCTGCTAGAGCAGTGAGTGACTCCTTTGTGCCTGGGATTCTGGTACCAACACTGCCAAGCAGACCAGCTGCAGGCAGTCCAGAGACCAGCATGTGTTCTGCCTTAGTCTATGACAGAGGTGACCCAGCCTAGGGAAACCAGTTTGCCCAAGGTAGGAAGAGAGTGTGTTCAACCACTGAAGAGAACCCTTCAATTTGTCCGTTTGGGGTTTTTAGCTAGTCACTGCCTCCAGAATGGCCAAGGTTATCAGTCCCCATGCAGGGTTGGCTACAGGCCTGGCACCATGGCAGAGCCTGGCCTATCACTCTGAGGGGGTAGGAGGCCTGAGGGCAGGGGAAGGGCTGCTGCAGAAGCCCCCTGGCAGCCCATCACGCAGGACCTTCCCTTGTGCGCTGTGCTGCGGTGAGTGCCGTGCGAGCAGTACTGAGCCTGGCCCCACACATCATGTCAGAAAGTGAAATCACTGCCATTTTACAGTCTGCTGTGAGTGAAGGTGATCTTCATGACATTGAAACAAAAAATACAGAGACGAGAGAAAGGGAAAGAAAAAGCAAAAGGTGTTGAAAGATAAAAACAGGAGTTAAAACTAACTTGAGATATTCGGGCAACAGGGGACACTGGCACCTGCAAAGAAAAGAAATGGGGCAAGAACAGAAATCCCATTAGCCTTTAGTCATCATCGCAGAGGTTCAGAGATGGAAAGACAACGAGATGAAGATGAAAAGAAAAGCACCATATGCCACAGCACCGGGAGCTTCCCTCCTGTACAGGACCAACTGCCTGGCCCTGGGGGCTGCTCTGCAACTGGCTGTGACACAGCAGGCTTTTGGCTCTGGCCAGTGCCATCCCCTGACACTGGCAAACACGTGGAGCTGGGAGTGAGTCCACAGGCCTTCATGTGACACTGAGAGCTACATTTCTCACTGCACACCACTGGCCCCAGCCCCATGCCCCAGAGAAGCCTGCAAGGGCAGGTACAGGGGGCATCTGTGCTGCTCGGTGGCCAGGGGGACTGCACTCAGCCCCAGCCACCTCTGCTCAGTGCCCCTGAGCCTCCAGCTTGCTCACAGCTCAGCAGCAGCACAACTCAGTCTCATTTCATGGTGTCCTGGGACACTGCCTGATCCCGTATCCTCTCAGTGACTTGGCACAGCAGTATGTTAGTACAGGAAGGCCAACAGGGGGGAAATAACCCTTGTCTGAAGTAAAAACCACAAAAATGAGAAAGCTTAATATTTAATAACAGTAGACCAATTAATTATGCATTAAACAAGTTTTCCCTGCTCAGCAAGCTCCAGCAGGGAGACCAACCAGCAGGGCTGGTGGCCAGCACCTCTTGTCAGTGCATCCTCACAGCACCGCCTCGACCTCCATCAGGTGACAGGGGCAACAGCTTGGGCCCACTGGGCTTGGTGGATTTCATGTGCCTCATTAATGAGGACAAGCTCGTCAGGAGCTGCAACAGTCACTTCAAGCTGCACAACACCCGCTTCTGCCCCTCAGAGACTCACAAGGGATGCAGTGGGGAGAAGGGGAGGAGGACACAGTGCTGTCTCGTGGCAGGGGAGCACTGTCTGGCAGTATCCCAGGGTCCTGTTGCTGACCTGAGTGAACTGGGTATGTTGGCTTGGTTTTGTCTCTCCAGGGAGCTCTGCAAACTTACCAAATGAGCAGCATCTTTGGCTTATCCTTACTCACAGACAGGAAAAGAAAATTTCCTGGCTCCCTGCCTCTCAGATGGCAGCTCTTGAACCTTGCTACAGGTCTAGCAGGGGACATCCTTGTTGTGATCACCCTGACCTCTCTGAAGATGAGAGCAGATGCAAGCCCAACTTGTCACAATCCTTCACGCAATGCAAACCACAAACACACAGCAAAGATGGCCTTTGTGCCCACATGGAGACATGTCCCAGAGGCCTGGACCCATGCACAGCTGTGCTGGAGCAGCCCTGTTTAACACTCAAGAAGCTGCATGCTGCTGCTGACTGTGTGTGACCCCTCCCTAGTGCTGCTCTCGGTGATCTGCCTGTTGAGATGTTCCTCCTCTGGCACACGTACCTCCCTTGCTCCCCACAGTGTTTTCCTCCCATGCTGTGACACCATCCTGTGCTGTGCTGTGGCCAATTAACGTGCCAGCTCTGCTGGCAACTACCAGCCTGCTGCTGCTACCCACACGTGAGATCTGCCACTGGTCCTGCCTGGGAGATGCACTAGCTACGGACCCCTGACAGCTGCCCTGGCACAGAAAAAGATGTGCTGGTGTAGCTCACCCCAGGTGTGAGCCAGACCGCTGTGAGTGGCAACAGGAAAGGCTGTTCTTGCCCCCCCTGCCAGACACAGCACTTTTACATCAGGAAATGGCCCCTTCAAAACTCTCCTGTTAGATGAAAGCTCTTAGATGAATGAGCAGCAGGAGGAAAAGGAAAGTAGGTTACAGACCAGGAGGAGCTGCAAGTTAGAAGAGAGCTGCATGTGCCTCATTTGCTGCTGAACTGCTCCCTCCACCACAAAAGCCCAAATGCTCCCTCAGTTCATCTAGGACTTGGACTCTCTGAAAGGCTCTGAACGAGTCAGGGCGAGCCTGTCTCTGATCACTACAATGACAGGTACCGTGCTTTCGGTGCCATCAGAGACAAGCAGACACAAAGCAGCAGCACAAGACCTTTCTGCAGTGTGAAGTACAGCTGTCTCCATGAGCTGGCAAAGCTACAGCCTGAGGCATCCCAGGCCAGTGAAAGCAGCATGCAGAGAATGGCTTCTACTGAATTATCAACCTCTGCACTGAGACCACCATGACCAGCAGAGTCCTTCAGTGGACCACAGCATTGGCTGCAGAGCACTGTAGTCTGCAGGTAGCTCTTCTCTTGACCCTTAGCTGAGCAGAGCAGTAGAGTCAGCACACCAAAGATCCCAGAATGAAGCTGCTGGGACACCCTCAGCAGTGTAAGAGCTCTAGGTACCTTCTGACTGCCCCAGATGCAGCCCATGTGGCCAACACTGCACCAGTTGTGCTCAGCACTGAAGCCCAGCCAGGGTGAAGCCAGTGCAGCACCTGGGAGCAGCCCAGGTGTGGACACTCCCAACTGTGTGGAGGCTCCTCCCAGCTCAGGACAACTGCAATGAGCTTCACACCATGTCTGACACACACTACTCAACAGGCCAGCCCCATCCAGGTTCCCCAGACTTGTGGGCCTGCAGTGACAGGGCCAGGGAGAAGGATTTGCAACCCGGAGAGCAGACACCTGGACATCCTCAGTCTAAAGCCCACTCAGTGTCACCGTGACTGAGAAGGTGTGGATCTCCTGGAGGGTGAGAAGGACTGCAACTCTGCCTCTAGCATAGGAACATGGAGAAGGGGAATTGGAGGAGGCAGGATTCAAGAAGATGAGCTGCTCCTTACCTGGAGTCTGGTAGTTGAGCCGCCTCATCTCAACTGGGTCAGACGAGTGGGCCAAGAGTGAGTCCTTCAGGCCAATGGAGTGCTCATCCTTGGAAGAGGGGGAATGTGCCCTTTTCCTGTGGACAGAGAGGGCAGAGACAAGAAGGTGAGTTGTGGCAGAGACTAGCATGAATCACCCCAGGGAGGAGTCTGGGTCCCTGTGTCCCAAACACCCAGGTCCATCCCAGGCTCTCCAGGGCTCTGGGTAAGTCATATCATCTTCTGTGCCTCCAATTTCCCATCTATGAAACGGGAAAGATTATATATATGCAATGTCAGATGTCTGATTAGTGAGGCAGTTTTGAAATGTGGTATTCTGCATAGTATTTATTAGAGAAAATACAGATAGATGCAAGATGCTGTTTCCTCTTGCTGTCTCTAGGAACTATTTCCTGTAGTGGAAGGATATAATAAAATTTTTTTCCAAGTATTCGAAATATTTAAATATAGAATGCTGTAATATAATTGTGTAAAGGCTCTTCAGGGTGTGTTTTATTGGGCCATTAATACATGTCTTGAATGGTTGAAGGCACCCAAGGCGTGTATTAATGGAACAATAAAATACAATGTTGTCTCTTCATGCTATATTTATGCCTAAAGCGATGCCACCACCTCAGGCTCTTGCTGGAATTCACAAGCAAAGCAGGGACAGATCCAATCAAAAAGTGGACAAGTGAATATAAAGGAAAATATTATACTGCAAGAAGAGTTTCTAGTGAATCTCTAGGTCCCACTTCTAGCTCTAGATTACAAATATGGTGGGTATACCCAAGGGCTGGAGAAGGGTGTTGGGCAGGAGCAGCACAGTTCTCTCTTCTGAGCCTGTGCTGACCCTGGCACTTGGCCAATGCAGAGAATGCAGAAATACACAGAGACTTTGTCTTTTGGCTACAGCCCCCAAACAGATTTGCCTGAACCCCTCTGCTGACCTGGTGTTTTCTGGAAGAGAGGGAGCTGCAGCACTGCTGCTCTGCATGAATGCTAGCACATTTACCAGCCTGCAAATGACAAGTCAGTCTCTGCTTTGGACTTCCCTGTGAGGCACCTGGAAGCACACAGAAGGGCTGCCAGGTTCTGCACAAAGGCAGCTGCATCCCTGCATGGTGGTGACCCTGAACCATGCATGATCCCAAATGTTCTCACAGGCACAGGGCACTTTCACCTCCATCAGAGGCTGGGCATGCTGGGCTGCCACTAATGAGAAGCACTTAGAGAAAATTCAGTGCATAAATCATGAGCGAAACCTGTCCGTATTCCTTGTGTGGCCCAGCCTGTGAGCAAGCTCCATCTGCAGCCCGAGGCTGCAGCAAACACTGGAGCTGTTCAATGGGGAGAACCAGCTTGTGAGTCTTACACTACTCTGAGCCATCTCAACATCTCAGAAGCCTTCCAGCTGCCTGGACTAAGACAAAAGAGCTGAAGGACTGAGAGCATTGATAGAAAGAAAGGAGAATACACAGCAAACAAATGAACCTCCTATTGGGACCACAGCAGGATGTGCAGTGTGCTACTGTGTACCAGTCCTCAAGCAAATTGGGCCAGCTTTTTTGGGGAATGGGCACAGCACAAAATTAAACTTTGTCTCATTAGCCCAGTCAGGGCAACTGCTAAACCATCCTCCAGATTCCAAGCTATCCACTGCTGCTCAGCTTCAATTCATTCCCATTATAGACTTGCAATTGTGAATGACACACAGGTAACTTTGGGAGAAAATGCCTCCACAGAGAGGCCGGACAGCCAAAAGCACAGCATCACTCTGAGCACGTGGGTGGTGCTGCAAGAGGATGTGCTGCTCCTCCATGGGCTAGGATGCAGCAGGGACATGGATGTCAGTCAGGGCACTGCAGGCTAGTGCTTCCTGGTGCTCCACCCACACGACTCTGGGACAAAGCAAAGGTAAGGCAAGGTGGGAATACCTTCTATGGGGCCCTGGTACAGAAATCCCCTCTTGGGCCATTTCCTCTCATTAAAGACCAGCAAACATGTAATTTCTTACAGTTGCCCAGTATTCCCTCAAAGCTTCCTCATTAGAGACTGCAAGAATGCACCTGCATTCTTGAGGGAACAGCTCTCAGTCTGAAGTGACTGAGAAAACAAAGTAACCCCTATAACTGCTGTCATCGTTGGGTTTTTTTGATTTTTAATTTAATTGCAAAAGCAATCTGGGAAGTCTTTATGTTGGAACTTCTCCCTGAGAGCTATGAGAGGCTGACAACTGCTAGGAGGCTGATACCTTTGAGGAAACAAAGTCTTTGTAAACTCCTAAAGCTGGCATGCTCCACACTCCCAAAAACAAAGATGCCCCTTAGCAGCTTCAGGCTTGATTTTTAAAAAGGGAAATAGACTTGAAATTTTAGCAAAACAAAAAGATAAAATGGATTCATACCTTTCTTGCTTACTAGATCCAGGGAAAAGCAGGAACAGAAGAAAGGAGATGATCACTGACACAGAAAGGCACTGACTGCACATGCACAGCAGAACTCCATTTAATCAGACAACAAAGGCAGCTCCCTTCCCCAGCTAGAGAGACATATGTAAATAGAGAGCCCAGGAGGAGCAGAACCTCAGAGCTGAGCTGATAGAGAATGACCTACTGTAATTGAACAGGCTACATGAACACATGCAAATGCAACCTGTCGCTCCTCCAGAGGACTAACAATCATCACCGGCAACAGTTACAAGTGGAGCAGGGCTGCTCTGCCAGGCAAAAGGAGGTGTCTGCTCCCACAGAGAGCACAGTGTGAGGGTGGTTCTGATCCAGCAGACAGGACTGAGAGGCCCTAAGAGGAGAGCTCCACTCTGATTTCAGCCTGTTGCATCCATGCCCTGTTCTCACCACCAAGGTCATGTTCTTCAGTCAAAATTTGCAGGGGGGGTGGGCAGCTGCCACATATCAAGCAGGCAATTTCTACAGAGAACCAGTACTGTGGAAGTTCCCAAGGCTGCCAATCCAAGTTGTTGTGACCAGAGAGCAGTCAGACTGGCTTCAGGGATGAAGCTGCTCTCTTCTGTCCCACTGCTCACATGCTTCCAGGATCCCCAGCAGCTGTGCCCTGGGGCTGATATTAACTACTTTCTGCATACCCAGCCCTTCTGCTCTCCTACAAAGCAGCCTTCTGTTGTGCCAGGTAGAGACCTTCCTCCTCCCCATGACCACCCAGGACTGTCTGTCAGAGCACCCCATATCTGAAGGTTACAAGGAAGGCCCTGAAGGTGCCAGTGCCTCTAGTGCTCATGCCATAACTGCCATGGCCCAGACTGGATCTCACCTTTTGAAGAGAAGTATGGCAATGACAATGATGATGATTAATATGACAGCCAGGACGGGTCCCATCACCCACAGCATCTCTGGTTCATCCTGCTGCTTTGCTGAAGCCACTTCCATCACGATCTCATCCGAGTAGGGGCTGGCTGCATATCTCTTCTGAACAGCACAGGCAGGAGAGGGAGAGAAAAGCAAGCATCCATTATGCTAAAGCAACAGCTATATCCCTGAAATGCTGAGGTTTCCCCTTGCTTCTGGCTAGCAGAGTCACACTTCTCAAACCCCAGCAACATACCATGAGGTACTTCCTCCCTTGGCATCAGCGGAGGTCATGCTGTGGCAACAATTTCTGCCTGGCGTGACACACCCTGTGTGCCAGCAACTTTGCTGGTGTGAAACAGTTCCAGTGCCAGAAGCTTCATGGCTGACAAACCTGACCTGGAGGTGCCAAACTGAAGAAGCCCAGCTAAGAGATACTTGCTAGCCCTGGATTCTCTTGGAGCCAAATCACAAGCTTTTGAATCCCAACCAAATGCACAATGGGGATGGCTGATGATTCCTAAGTGGTTTACAATACCTGCTGTGCTGATATCAACACATCTCTTCAGGATAGAGTTATATTAGGAAAACCCCTGCTGAGTGAGGAGGGTTTTCTTAAAGGAATGAAATGACAGGAACATTTTCTACCCGATGTCTCTGATAAACAGACCTTAGAAAGAGGCTCATTCTTACAGGTCCCTTTCCTTTCTGCAATCTGGCAGCCCAGTGATTTATAACCTGAAGGGACAGCTCTCTAGCCCCACTAGCTAGATGGAATCAGCAGAGACCCAAACCCTTCCTGCAGAAAAATGACACTGCACCTGGTGCTCTGCTGCTGTTGCTAAGGCTTATGGAGCTGTGCTGCACCTTCACCGCTCAGTGTTGCTGGGTCAGAAGGGTTAAATGCTGCAAAAAGAAATCCTTTCCCCCTATTAAACAGGGCCAGAGCTGTATCAGTTCTGTGCCTGTGGCTTTTGAGAATGCCTGTTGCCAGGCATTAAGGAGTCAGAAAGCTCTGCTCCTGCCATAGGAAGTTTTGGTCACAGAAGAGGTGCCTGTGGATCTATAAATCTCCTGCTTTTAGGTTAGAGTTTAAACATGCACTTCATGTCTTCACGTATATGAGGAGAAGAAAGGGAAAAATCAAGCCTGCTGGTGTCACACAAATGCACATCTTGATCTACTCTCACAGGTGCCCTTGATCCCAGCCAGGCTGGTTTCAAACCTGTGTGGAGCACAGAAAATGCTCTTATCTGGGACATCCTTCTGACAGCACACACTAGTTCAGCATCCTAGCTGCTCTCCTCAGATTTATCAGCAGAGGTGCCACTGTCTGAGGAAGAGGCATGGGGGCTGGTTGCCACTTTGTGAAACCTTTCAGCCCTATGAGACCCTGTTTCAGTAACCGAAATAGCTGCCAGCTCCTGGTTTAATTCTGTTCCTAGAGGAAGTCTGCACAGGACCACTGCAACCCATCAGCCTGTTCCTACACCCCTGTGTTCATTTCAAACAACAGGGCAGGGAGTCAGCTACAGCTCTGAGCACAGCACAGCCTGGAAAGCCTGCGACTCCCCTTTCTATGGGCAAGTGACTGCTCTGAGGAAGGCAAAAAGGCTTCATCTGTGACTCCCCAGGAAGGTCAGGGTGCATCAGTGGTGGGGGACGGAAGGAGCACACGCTGACGTGTGCAGCATGGTAATGTGTGACCATCTCCAAAGCTTTGTGCAAGGGGCAAAGATTCGTATTTTTTTCAGACACACTTTGGAGACATTGCCTTCCAGGGGAAGTCAGATGCAGAGGAGATCAGAAGGACTGTTATCTCCGTGGCATTTCCAAAGGCAAACTGCCATGTGCAGGTGCCCCTGCTCCAGAGACAGTGCTTCAACCACACTCCCTCTGGCTTTGAAGAAGGGCAATGTTATGCTCTCCTGCTGACACTAGAGACATAGCAAACAATTTCAGAGAAGCTGGGTGGGGGAGATAATGCACAGCCTCGGACAGAGTGTCTCAAGCTCCAAATGAGAGTGGATGTGATGCACCAGGGGATGCAGGAAGGTGGTCTGTAGGAGCAGGGTATATAGGAGGTTTATAGGAGTGCTACTGCTGGCTGGTGGCTTACTAGAGGGCTGTGACAGGTCTATGCTAGTGAGGAGATGATGATTATGGTTGGGAGCAACCAGTTAAGGTCACCTCTTCTTGAAAGGGATTGTCAGGATAGTGCATCTCAAGGCCTCTGCCTTACCTTGTTGTTAATCTGTGACTCTCCTTCCCTCACCGGTGTGGCACATCTTGCCACAAGGACATGTGAGCTGGATGAGTAATGAAGAATTTGACCAGCCCTAATGAGCCATTACAAGCAAATGAGGCTCAGGAAGGAAGCCACAGCTTGGAATCCAACCAAAGGATTCAGCGCATCTCTATTATTTCCATTATTTACACACTGGCTGCTGCTACTGCTGCCACCACCACTCCTGCCCTGTGTTTACAGCTGGACATTGATGGCCAGGTCTTGCTGTGCTGCTCCCTGCTTATTGCATCAGCCTCTCCTGGCCAGGCCCTGTGTGCTGCCAGTTTCTAGCAGGCAGATGTGCAGGAGCAGGAACCCCTACACAGCAGGGACACATGCATGTTTGCCCTGCTGACAATCCACTGCGATGGGAGGCAGGTTTGCTTCTCCAGATGTCATCTCAAAGTGAAATTCTGAGCACAGAAGGGCCTGTGTGGGCAGGTTTGCAGGGGGAACATCCTGTTCACTGCAGGGTCTCAGTCTGTGCAGGGTAGGATTTCATGGACTGTTTTCTACAGACACTTACTTGAACCAAAGCAGAATGAGAACCCATCCCAACCATGTGCCAAGCTCTGCTCTAAGCACAGCCCAGCAAGCCACAACTGAGCTTGTGCAGAGCGTGTGTGTTGACACTGTCCTCCACTCTCATCTGTTATGTGGAACACACGGTGCCATTTCCCTCCAACAACACCATTTATCAAGTCAATTCCCAGGGCCGCCTCAGCTCATTCAGACCAGCGGTGCAGCCTCTCTCCTCCCTTCACAGAAAACTCTGTCATCCTGCCTTGCAGCAATTGCTCACCCTGCCTGCACTGAGCCCACCTCAGCTCTGCTAGGCCAGGCTGTGCTGTGCCCCTCCATAAAGTCCTTACCGTGTCCCCATCCTCCAGTGAGGCCAGCACGAAGCAGCGATAGCTCAGGTCCTGAGACAGAGGCTTGTTGTAGAAACCTTTGTAGTTCTTCTCGTCCCCCAGGGTGAAGGTCTCAGGCAGCACATCCACTTGAGCAGCAATGTAGGGCTTGAGTCTGTCTGCCTGGCGTCGCTGCCGCCTGCTCTGACTGCCTTGGCTGATGGCCTCCAGCAGCTGGGGACAAACAAGGGGCATCACTACTCCTGACAGCGTGACACTTACTGGCTCTAGCACTCGGCAGGGGTGAAGGGAAGTGAGGAGAAGATAACTGGGTCTGATTTGTATCTGGTGGTACTAAGAAGCCAGAGGCAAGTGTTTTCCATTTAGGCATTGCTAGGGCAATCTGTCTGCAAACCCTCACTGCAAGAACCTCCACTAGGATGTCAGCTTTGGAAGCATCCTGAGTCCTGGGAAGCTGCCACGGTAAATGTTAGGGCTGAGACAGCCCCTTGAGTTACATATCCCAATGGGCTGTGAGGGAACCAAGCCGTGTTCTGTGGCCTAAATATTGGTCTGGACAGCAACTCACACTCTCTATGGACATTGGATGTGAATTACAGCTGATGCTGATGTGTAGGGAGAAAGGGATACTTGCTGTGTCTTTCCCCTCTGCCAGTGCCTCTGCATCTCACCTGCTGCTGTGTTGCAGGCAGAGCTTTGTTTAAACCACACAGAATGGTAACAGATTTCATGGAATGTTCACAGTAAAAATGGCAAATTTCATAGTCAAAAAAATTCATGAAAAAGGATATAAATGCACAAAAATCCAATTGCACTGCTAAGAATGACTCTCAAATGTTTAAAGACCTTTTTTCCAACAAATAAAAATTAACATCAACTTTGGAAGAGACATTCCAATTCAAAATGAAGAAGGAGGAGGGATGAAATACATTTCACACAGAAATGTATCAGTGCAACATTGTCAGGGCAGATAGGGAACATCAGAGGCTAGGGACAGTGATGTACACACGAAGTCACGCTGCTGTGCTGGGCTTACTCCCCCTGAGGAGAAGAAGCTGGGTAAGAAACCCCTCACCCTTCCCCCCTTGACAGTCCATCCTTGTCCTCTTATCAATACTCACACAGAAGCAATTTAGGAAAGCTATAGCTTGTCATTATAGTATCCCCAGAAAAAAAGGGGAACAAAAAGAAAATAAAAAAAAGAGGCTGGAGAAATCTCAGTTTCACAAATGTCATTGTAATCCCAAAGGGAAAAAGCAGAAGGATTGTTTTTGGAGTGTGGAGTTTGCTTCCTACATCCAACTCTTGCATCTGGCTGAGATCACAGCTGAGCTCTTCAGGGCAGAAGGTGCAGCTCTACGTGCATGGACACAAAACCACAGGGCTCCAGTTGTGGTTAAGGTTGCTGGAGGCTTCTGCCACTTACACAAGTAATACACAGCAAAAGACTGCATCAGGAAAGTGCTAGGCCTGCAAAGTTCAAATCCTGAAAAATTAGAGACTTAATATTGCCTGTGCAAAATTAATTCAGCTGTCTTATGTACGTGCATTGTGCTGCACCCTTGACTGCATAGTCACAGACTATCTTCTAAGTCCCCTGCTTTGTTCAATACACAGGACAGACAGTGCTTAATCAAAGAGCAGATATTCCATATTTTGTTTTCTTCTTTGCATTATGCAGCCTGAGGCCTTGTTTATTGCTTACTATTCAAATTCAGCTCTGAAGACAAAATTAATAATTTCCTCATGGGCTTTTCTATGGTGCTGATCACTATACTATTACAAGTACTTCACAAACATTAATGATCTTATCTTCCAAACACCCATATGAGTCAAGATAAAAGTGATTATCCCAATTTTACAGACTGAGAACAGAAACACTGCAACATTAATGTAAAAAATGTCCACTAAATTTGAATGTCAAATTAAAAAGATATCAACTTGCTTTGTTTTTCAAGAAAACTTAGTATTTTCTTTATAGCACTGACTGTATCCAGCTCCAATTGACTTTCTCTGCAGCTGGGGATGCTTAGGCTTTGCAAATGAGAGCTCCAGGATCTCAAACTGAGCACTCCAAAAAATCACAGTATGCAACACACTGGCTGCTAATGAAAATTTTGGCTTAAATCATTTGCCTGAGGCTGGATGAGACAGAGAGAGAAACTAGTTCTTTCGGTAGCTTTCAACCATCTAAAGCTGAAAACCAAAGCAACCTTCCTCATCCTGGTCTTCTTTTTCCTGTGACATCTGTGATGCTGGAAAACTTCTGCAATGAAAAGATGCAGGAGGCCTGTGGGTGATGGTTCTCCATCGCACAGCTGTGCTTCATTTGCAGAACAGAACCACAAATACACATTGTGGAGCTGGAACCTCACAAAAAAGACTGTGATCGTGTAAATAAAGCCAAGGGCTGACTTACAGCTTCTAACAGTTTGTCATTTTTGAGTGCTTCAAGCTTGCAACTTTGTTCTCTTCATGGATCTTTCTGTGCGTGATTCCTTGGTATTTTTCCTTTACACTTTGGGGGTGGTGGTGTGTGTGGGGAAGAAAGAGCCCACAAAGCCCTTGTGTGGGAGTCTCCTGACACCTGCACAAGCTGAATTTTGGGGTAATGGCTGGTGAATGCTCAAAGCCTTTAACAAGCAGGTGTGCAGGGAGCTTTGCAGGTTTTGTTAGATACAAAAATGAACTCTTTATCTACACTGCAGGCTTAGGTCCTGTCCAGAGAGAGAAAAGCCTCCTGACAAAAATGCTTAATAAACTGAATCCAGTAATTTTCTCTCCTAGCTTGTTTACAATAGCAGCACGGATATTTCATCTGAAAAAGGCTGCAAGGACTGTAGGACCTGTGACAGTCCTGGCCAGAGCTCTGAGACACTCAAGTGTGGTCTCCGAAGAGTGCACATTCCAGGAGGTGGCTCCTCCTTAGCGTGACTCCAACCTCCTTCCTACATGGTGTCAGGAAGAAAGGCTGAGTGGGCACCCATCCCACAGCCCCCATCTCTGATGTGCAGCCTGCTCCTGTGCTGTTGCATTCATGTTCCTGCCAGGAGGCCTGGGCAAAGTGTGCTGGGCTACTTGGGAATCACTTCCATCACAGCAGCTGCTGCAGGCTCCTTACCTGGTCCAGCTCCATCTCATCAGGCGTCCGCCACCGAGCAGTCAGGGTGCTGGTGCTCTGGTCTGCTGGCACAACCACGATGTAGTACCACCTGGGAAGGAAGGAAATGTAAACACTGGACCCTGAGCCATCTCTCTGCCAGGTCACCAAATAATGTGTGCCATATCCCTCACGGATGACCTGCTCCTTTCCCTGCCCTTTAAGCAGCAAAAGGGCTCGATAAGGAAAAGGCTGGTTTTCCAGCTGCACCAGAGAAGAGAATACTGCCATTAGCACTCATTAGGATAATGAAGATCTACAGACTGGGTTCCAGAGGGTGGTGTAGGAGCTGTGAGAAGGACATTTATATAATCGGATTGCAGCAAGAACCCTGGGGAAATTGTGCTTCAGCACAAGGATACCACAGTAACGAATAAGACTTCCACAAACTCACTTTTTTAATCTCCTTGAGGCTTTAGGCATTATTTATTTAAAGGATATTATACAGTGTCAGAGAAAGTCCCTCCTGATCCTCAGCTGTATTTTTGCTGGTAGCATCTGGAGTATACTCACCAGGGTGAGGGCAAACTGTCAGAGAATTGTCTTAATTTTATTACACATCAATATTTGCTCAGAAAGAGCCAAGAGCGTGATCCCATGTTACGGGTAAATGCCTGCCTCTGTACCACAGCCTACTTGGAAATTCACTCCCAGGTTACAAAATCCACAGGTTGGCAGACGTCTGCCCTGCCTTTCTCTCCCCACCCCTAGCCCCCCACCCTGCCTTCTCCACCCGGGCATGGCACCTACCGAACTGGCACAGAGGTCTGCACTTTGGGAAGAGTGAGCGTGAATTTTCCTTCCTGTATGTACTTGTTTGTGGCGATGGGTTTGCTTTGCAAGACATCAGGAGCAGTGCGGATGGAGACGAGGTGCTGGAGCCCCCCTGCACTGCTCCCACGGTTCATTAGCACAAAAGAATAGTCTGTGTCTGGCTGGAGGTCACTTATGAGTTTCTTCATCGAGTGGCCGTCCACCTCCACACTCTGGCTATTGTACAGAATCTGAAACAGGAAAAGGACATGTTCATGCAGCTGACAGCTGCTGCTGCAAACTCACACTCAAAATAGCAGCGCTAGAGATGACAGTTTGGCTCTGGGCCCTCCCTCAGGTGGTTTGGCTACTCTATGCTTTGTAAACAGCCATAAATCTTTAGCTAAAGAAGAACAACCCACAGCAGAGGGTGAGCTGTGCTCCTTGTGCCTTGCACTGATGGAGCAGAGAGGGGTCATCTCAGCCTGGGTGGCCAGGGCCAGCAGTGAGGCTGGTGGTGCCACATGCACTGCTTTTCAGCACCTACTTGGGGGAGGAATCCAGATGGCTGGGCTTTGCCCCTGCATGGGAATGAATGGGTCTTTGTTTCTTGTCTCACGAGGCTACAACACGCAATAGGCTTGTGGTGTAAAATCCTGTCTGCTTTAAATCGGTGTCAGTCCCGTATCTTCCAGCTGATGCCTGGTAGGATGCTTAATGCAGATCATCCCCCTCCCAGCAAGGTGACCGGGGGGTTACACGCCTCACCAATGATCTGACAAATCCGGCACAGGGCTCACAAATTGGTACCCAGAACGGCGGCTCTGCAGGTGTGACACCCCGTCGTCATGACAACAGATGCTGGCGCCACACAGCCGTGGGCAGGAGGTCGGAGCTGCTTTTCCCTGCCGTGCCTGCAGTGAGGGGCTGTGGGCAGGGCAGGGCAGAGCTGCTGGGAGCTGGGGGCAGTGGGCAGCCCCCCACGCACAGCTTCCCCCCATGGGCCCCTCAGCTAACAACATTTCTCAATGCCCTGTTGCAGATATGCAGGACCCCCACCTCCCCCAAAGCACAGCAGCCATGGGCACTGCTGGATTAGCTGCACCCAACAGACCATCTGCCCTGAGAACCTCGATCCTGATCCTACTGGAACTACTCTTTACCCCAAAACCCTGTGTGCTGCCTCTGCAAAGCAAAAACTCACACAGTTCCCAGAGACAGAGACAAATGGGGTGCAGACAGCCAGAGAAGCCATAGGTTGTGTCAACAGGTGTGAAAAACCAGTATATTTCTTTGCACCAGGTGACTGTCCAGCATGCCAGGGGAGTGCTGGATTCCTGACAGTGGTGCAGAGACACAGCATGCCAAAAACTGGCAATGGCAGAGCTGGAGCATGTTAAACCATGCCAGCTATTAGGTGTTACAGGCAGAGACCACATGGTAAAATGTGCTTGTTCCAACAGTGGCCTTGAGAGAGAGAGAGGACAGCTCTGTGGAAGACAAATTACTTGAAATTATTTTTCACCAGCTGAGCCCACCATTCAGGCTGATGCAGGCAGAAAGGGAGGGACCAAACTTTCTTCAAGTCCCCTTTTCAGCAGGTGGCTGAAATCTACAGAAAGCTGCCAGCTTTCTAGGACAAGGGCAGCTGATTAGCACTGCTCTAATGTTCAGTGTTGGAGCTGGAAGGAGAAGAGAGGCCCTGGAAAGAGAACTGAAGGACAGTAGAGCACAAGGACCTGGCTAGGCACAGAATTTGCAGTTCAGCTTTTGTGTTATCCAAACAGCAATACCCACAGCATGCTTCAATCCTCTTCATGTCACTTTGCATGGAGGTCAGGATAGGAAAAGAGCCCCAGCTTTTCAGCTGTTGAGAGAAGACTCCTAACAGGTAACACAGCAGCAGAGAGAAGCCAGCTTTGGAGAAGAGATGCAAACAATCTCATTTGTTGATGTGCTTCAGTTTTCAGGAATGGACTGCAAAAGTAAGCACCAAGTAACTAAAGTAAGAGAGGTTTGCAGGGACAAAAGCCCTGCTTGCTGCTCCACGTGTGGGAAAGGCTGTCAAAGGTAGCACAGTAGGACAGCCAGAGGGAATAGTTTTCTGTTGTGACTCCTCTTAATGGTATTTTCTCCTGAGCTTTAATCCCTTTTTCCAAAGACGTGTATCAGCTGAGTGCTAAAATGAGTGAAAAATCAAAATGAAGAAATGCTTCTTGCAGTACTGGAATAGCAGACACGCAGTTGCTCTGACACACCAAGGACAGGACTACTGGACTTCAAATCATCTTAGCAGCTTTGCTGTCAGGACCAGCACCACCCCTTCCAATGACATTGCAATACTACAGGTCCAGATATACCAGGTGCCAGAAAGTCAGGACGTGTCTTGGGGGAGCAGCCAGACCTCTCTTTCATGTGCTCCCACACAGATTTGAACAAAACCAAACTTTCAACACTAAGGCCTATCCTGAAAGGATGAAAAGCCCACAGAGTTCTGCTGCCTCTGGGATAAGATTTCTCATTACGAATTCTTCCCTAATAAAGGCATCACCAACTGCTTCTCAGTATGCTCTAGGGAAGACAACCACCAACTGCCTGCACATGAGCATGTACTGGGGACAGAGCCATTTTCCTGGAGCAAGAGGAGGCAGAAGAGATGGTCAGGCATTTCAGTTCAGAGTTTCCCTGCTTGCTCTGCACTGTAACTGGCCAGGACACAGCCTCTCATTCAACGCTGACACCAGATAAAGACTTTTATTGCCATGCACAGGAATTTGCATCCAAAGACAGTGAATTTGGCATTTGCAATGCTTTCCTGAAGCATTCTCTGCCATTCCTCCTTTTCACAGCTGCTGCAGCAGTTCCACGTCCCTTTACCTGCCACAACACATTGTCTTCTCCAATGTTATGCACCATTAGTTAAGGCCTCTACATAAACCTCACACTAAAGTAAGGGCTCAGAAAGAGTCATTCACATGCAGCTGGAAGATGTCCAGAAGCTCAAGCAGGAATGCCATTTAGAGATTGCATCATGGCCCACTGGTAACTACCAGAGTCAGCAGCAAATCTAGCCCAAGGGCTCTGAACTGCCTAACAGTGCTGACTAGCCCATGGATTGCTGTAAAATGTCATCTGTGCTGCTCCTACTCACAGGAGAAGATTCGCAAAGCTAGGTGGGTCCAAATGTCACTGCTGAAGGTCTCATGCTTGACTTCAAGGCAGTACAGAACGTATTGAACTAAAAGATAAAAAGACACATAGTGTGCCACACTGGGAAAGATAACAACTCGATGGAGAAGCAGACAAGGCTGGAGTATTTGCAGGCAGGAGTAATTACTACATTCCATGGGACATACTGTGAGAAAGCACTGCCCAGCATTCTCAGGGGTTATTTCCAAACCTGTATCATTATAATTTTCAAAAGGTGCTGTTCCTTCTCCCCAGTTCTAAAATACCTTGTAATGCTGCCTTTAACCAATATATCCTCTGTCCCGCTCTTAAGTTGAAGAATATGTCTCAGGAAAATGCACTTTCCCCAAGGAAAAGGTTGTATCTATCTTGCACTTTCTATGAAAGCTCCAGAACAGTTTTCTGCAGGTAGAATAAAAAAAGGAATAGTGCCTCTGCTCCACCATAACTGCTGGGCAACATTTTACAAGGAATTTATCTCCCGGACCAGAAGAAGCTGTGAAAATTCCCCAAAGAGATCTCAAAACTTCATTATTGATTTGGCAGCAATGAAAAATCTTAAGGTCTCAGTTCATTCTCTAATAAAAAAAGCACCAGTCCTGCCTGTGCCTCACTATTCATTGTCGGAACAATATCTACTTTAATTAAATCTGTTAAAGTAGAATATGACACCCTTTGGGACATAGATTTAGCATGAGACTGTTTATCAAGTGTAGATAATACTAATTGTTCCCATGGAGATTTATCTGCTATACTAGTTACAGTATCAGGCTCTGGCCTCAGCATCCCATGTGCCTGAATTAGAGGAGAGAGGTGGACCTTGTTTATAAAAACACAAAATCCTGAAGGTTAAGGATTTCTTTCAGCTGGCACAATCAACGAGTTAGAGCTGACCCTCTTAGCTCCTGGCCTTGACTTATGTGCATCTGCAAGTCTGGAAATATTAATAAAAAGAAGGCACTATTAGAGCAATATCCTTCTAATGCTCTGCTTTGCAGGACTGCCCTGAAGTGAGCAAATAGCTAATGCCATCTCTTGTGTCAGCTGAGGGTTAACCCGCAGCAGGGGCAGATCCTGAGTCACCTTGTGATAGCAATCACAGCTGTGCAGCTAGGAAAGGAGACAGACAGGGCATCAGCATTACATCCCTGGCTCCCAGCTACCTCCAGCCACTCCACCATCCCTGTGTGGCAGCAGTGCTCCAAAGGTCACACTGTCCCTTTCCAGCACTGCGCTGTCAGACAGCGATGTGGGCTTTGGGCCACAAGAAAAGGCAAGATGAAGCACACTGGTTCTGCAGCAGAGTGCCAAGTAGAAGGGCTCTGTGAAGTTCCCTGCAGCCAGGTATCTGAACACTGATCCTAATGCACCCTGCATCTGGGAGAGCTTTGAATACCACAAGGTCTTCACAAAAGCCTTGTCTGCTTCAGCTAAACTGGATGTTAACAAGTGCCTGCTATTGATCAAGATAATTCAGCTTGAGGGTTTAAACAAGGAGAGTTAGTAACAAGGAAGGGGAGGTGCTCACACTCTTTGATGTGGATGCAGTTCAAGATTTCCCCTCATTCCCCTGGCCATGGATCCCCCACAGCTCATGCAGGCCTTGTATTTGCACTCTAGGCACGGCATGGCAAGGGGCACATGCAAAGAGAAAGAGAAGTCACACTGCTTCCACCCTGGCACCTTTGCAGAGGCAGCAGATTGGTGCAGAGACTGAGAAGATTATCTTCAATGATGTGACACGTTGGTCTTATTTCTTAATGGAGAGAAACTACACTGAGATCTACACACTCCAGTCTTTTACCCACACAAGTGACAAGTACTGGGGGTCAGACAAGAGCAGGAAGGCATTGGGTCATCAGTGTTGTCTGCTCCCTCCTGGATGACACCACATCCAGAACTGTACTGGTGAAAAGGGAGCAGCATTCCTGCAGAGTTCCCTCTGTACTGACACATTTTGCACCACTCACACCTGTAAGACCTTCAGGAAGTTTGATGATGCTTCTCCCCTTCACTCCCTGAGATTATGCATCAGCCCTGATGCTCTGAAAGTAACTCATGAAGGCAATATGGATATTCGAGATAGGACATGCCGTAGGAATTATTCTTAGTTTTTTTCACTGGCTGGTTTTCAGACCACTTTGTCCTGCTACTTTCTTGTGATTAAACCAAATCTGTAACTTTTCACACGTCAGCTCCATGTCAGGCATCAGGACAAGCTTGTGTGACCACCACCATGGAGCTACAGTGGTCAGCATGACTGACAGCACCCAGTTGATGCTGCTATCCACTGTCCTGTTCACTGCTACAGGGGGAGCTTCCTGTCTCCCAAATCCCACTCTTACCTTAAAAGGCACTGCAGATTTATAGGAGTCAGGCACTTCCCAGCTCAGCAACACAGACGTTTTCATGACGGCATTGACACGGAAGTTCTTAGCAAACACTGAAATGAAAAACAAGATATTTGAGCACTGTAAAGCCAAGTCAGGAGGGAGCCAGGCGGCAGCTTGACTCCAAGTCTCTTTGTCTAACTCAGCAGCAGAGGTCAAAGAGTTCAGCTGCAGCAGAGAAGTAAGAAATGAGAAGAAGAGAGCAGCAGCCTTTTACCAAGTCTACAGTCTCCAGAGGAGCTCTGCTTTCTGACTATACTTTTCAGCATCACAGAAAGGAAGTTGTAGGCTGAACTGCAGCCTTTCTCTATCCCCACTCCACTCACACTCCCTTGGCCCTTCGTCATCATCAAACGGCAGTGTTATTCAGGTACTGGATCTGCAGATGAACCTACTCAGCCACCTGCTCCAGTTCAAGCAAGAGCCTTTAATGTACAGATAAAACATTCAAGTGTGCCTGTGGATGCAATTAAGGTACCACCAATGCCCCTCTCCCCCCAAATGGCAACTTTAGAAAATCTTCGCTGAGATTCCCCTCACTGAACTAGTTTTAGACTAGGGAGCCACACAGTACCTGATCATACCAGTCAGAGCAGAGGGGAGCGAAGCCTCATGAACCAAAGCAAAGGCCCCCGTCCTGGAGGCAGAGCTTCCTGTTAGGGTTTGTTAGAGGGGCACTTACCTTGCTCTACAGGCATGGTCCGGGACTGGATGCTGGGGCTGAGTGGCCCTGCCCCCTTATTGGTGCGGGCCCTCACTTTGATGTCATAAGTGGTATCAGGTTTCAAATTTGTCAAAGTGATACTCGTGTCCTTGGTGATGTTAACCAGGTCCTGCTGGCTATTTATGTCCCTGTATACCACTGTGTAGTTGACAATCTTGCCGTTCCTCTCTGCCAAGACTGGGGGGTCCCAAGCAACTTCTGTGGTGGAAGTGGTGAGACCCACCACACGCAGATTCTGGGGGAAGCCGCTTGGCACATCTTCGGCAGTCGTGATCTCCTTCTCAAACTCCTCTCCTGGGCCAGCTCTGTTCTTGGCAGACAATTTGAAGAGGTATGTGGCCCCCTTGTGCAGGTTAGTCACCGTGTAATGATGGTCTCTCTTCCCGAAGTCTATCGTGTTCATTTTTTCCTCATCCAGACGTCTGTACTGCAGCCGGTAACCCAGCAGCTCCCCTACCATCTCCTTGGGTGGGTGCCACTGGATGAGGGCTGTGTTCATGGCTGTCGTGCTAATCATCATGGTGGGCTTCCCCGGGACTGCAACATAAACACACAATGACCATCGATAGCCTGGGAGGAGGGGAAGGAAGGACCGCTTCTGTGCTGCTCAGTCCGTGAGGATTGAGGAAAAGTGGGAAAGTTCAGACAACAGGGTGAAGAGGACGACAGACAACTCACAGGGACAGAGGCAGAATGACCCTAATCCGGTGGTGAGGGAAGCTGGAGCCAGCCAGCTCTTGGTTGCCATCTTCCCACGTGCTGACATTTAAACCGGAAATAAATTCAGTCATATCCAGCCCCAAAATTCATCCCCTTTTACAGGAAACGTTTAAGGTACCTCAAAGCATCATATTTATCTCAGAGAAGATCTGAATCCCGTCCTCCCAATCAGTGGTCTTCAGACACTCCAGCCAGTGCACAGCACGAGGCCGTGCTGGCCCTGATGCACTGTACCACAACAGACACCCCAAGCCCGATTCCAGTGCCCTGGTCTGTCTGGAGGCAGACAAATTTCATCCTGAAACCTTGCAGTTTTACCATCTGCAGAGGCAGCGAGCAGAGCTGGGTGGGCTGTTTGCCATCAGAATACATTTTGGTTTAGTTGAGGAGTAGATTCGTGAAGTCAGTGTCGATGTGAGAGGTGAACACAAGCGTTCCACACGATTTTTGCTTATGCTGCACCAGTCAAGGGGTGTTGCCGTCACCGGTTAGGAACTGATGGCTTTAAATTGATGGTTTAATACCTTGATCTCCTTCAGTTAAAAAAAGGATGCGTCTTCACATCAGCTCAGATTTGTAAACAAATCAACTGATAGGGAAGATACTCAGAATCAAAGGCATGGGGCCATAGATACGAAAAAGAGAAATGGGATTGCAGCCAAACCTAGTTAAATATCCTTGCCGTTTTGAAATGTATGAGCCCACAGTCGAGCACAAGAGAAAATCGTATTTGCCAGAATTGTGCTTCTTTTTTGCCATCAGAGGGCGACACCAACGCTCCCCTTTGAGGTCAGGCCTGCAGCCGAGCCTGTACAAAGACAGCTCTGAGGGTGGTTTTGCAGGTATTTAAGACATACAATTACATTCCCATTGCCAGTGCCATCCTCCTTGCACTCATAATACAATGTCTAACAGCAGCTAGTGTTAAGGGACACAGTAATTCAAAGCTGATTCCAAATATTAACCTTTAAATGTGCATCATCACATGGGAAGATCCACTGTGGTTTACAGTAAAACCCTGGGATGTTTAGGAAGCTCTTCCCGTTTATAGGACAGCTGTAGCAATTTGATGAACAGAAAATACATCATGGCAAGGCACCAGGGAGACAGTATTTGAGATTGTGACAGTGGAAACTACCTCTGGAGCTCCCCATATGCAGCACGGAGGAGACAGCAAGCTGTTCCTTGTTTAGAAGCACTGGGAACAAACGCACTCAGTTTGCACAAGCTGCATTCTCATAATAACAAGTGGTAAATACTGCTCCTGTGGCTGGTGTGAGGAAGCAGCAGGATTACTGGTTGTAGGACAGCCTAGTGGGTGGACAAGACAGTGTCAACTAGTTGGTACCACTGCCAAAGGCAAGCTTGACCACACTGGAGGGAAGCGCTAGATGACTCCTGGGTGCCCCTGCTCCAGGCACAGGTACAATCTACTGATTCAGCAGAACCAAACCAGCTGGGATCACCAGGACCTACAAGTTGTGTCTGCAGCACTTCTATGGCAGACTTGTTGCATCCCAGGTTTTACCACGGCTCTAGGAGCAGCCAGGCTCAGCTATGTAAGCAGTACCAATGGCAGAGGGGAGCTGAGAAGCACCTCTTTCTTAGGAGCCCTCTGTGCCAGGGGCCCTTCCAGGCGGCACTGCAGTCACCAAAGGAAGCAAGAAATGGCACTTGCCTCCAGGAACAAGGTGAGGACAGGCCAAGACTCCAAAGTTGAGGGAGGGCCTGGACTTTCAGGCTTCCTCTTCCCAGGTCTCTGGACTGTGCAGATGAGCTCAGACCCATGAGTTTCACTGCTCTCTCACCAGCTCTCGCAGAGTCTCTCCATCTGTTTGCTGCACTTTGCTCAGGTGATCCAGTGGCAAAGCCTGTTAAGTATGGGCTGGAGATCACAGGAGTTTGTACCTCTGCAGCGTCTCCAACCCTCTTGCTTCCTCCTGGCCTTAGCCATACTCCCCATGCACCTCTTGGGAGGTTTTACCACCACCTCTATGAAGCTGTGATGCCTGCTCCCCACACTCACCTGCCCCTGTGGTGGTGATGACTTTGGGCTTGCTGCGGGCACCATCTCCTTTGGTGGTGTAGGCAGCAACTGTGACGGAGTAGGTGGTTTCTGGCAGCAGGCCTCCAATGACTGTCTCCTGGGAGCACATTCACGAGGCAGAGAGGAGGCAAACGAGAAGAGCAAATACTTGTTACTGCAGTGAGCCGAAGGAAGGCACCAGGGTCAGTGTCTCCAAAAGCAACACACTGACAACACTCCCTGGCTCACACTCATGCATCATGCTCAAACACACGTGTTGCACAGAGCCAGCAAACAACTGCTGTCACTCCAACACTCACCTGGCTCATTTCAAGCCCTGCCTTTAACACTTGGCCGTTCCAGGGACCCACCAGGAACCCATGTCAGAAGCTGTGCTCTCCCACAGCTTCTGCCAAGAGGGAGATTTGATCCAGATATGGTCCTGTGTGAAAGCTAACTAAGAGGACTATGGAGCTGTGAACCAGAGCAAAAGCCAGTTCACCTAGCTATGAGAATCTCTTGGGGGCTAATTCCAGGGTTTTTAAAGTTGTCTCTTGCAGCAGAGCCGCGGGGAGCACAGGGAGGCAGTGCAGGGGTGGGGGGCCCCGGGCAGGGATCACCTGCAGCTCTAAGCATCATGTTCACCCTCCTTGCCAGGCACTGGGATGGGATAGGTCAGTGCAAGGCACTGGCAAGACCTGGAGGGAAAACCTGCATCGTGGGAGGTCGGGGAGGGGGCGGACTCACAGGGTGCATCCTTGCATGCTCTGGCTTCCTCTGGGCAGGAGGAGGGCATGGCTCTGCACTTCAATTTGAGATCAAAGAGAAGAGCACCACTCCTCCCTCCTGGCCTCCAGCAGCAATGTGACTGGTGCCAAGCCTGGCTGGCCAGGCCTGCAAACGAATGAGCACAGTGAGCTCAGCAGCTCCCAGCAGCTCGGGCAGGTACCTCTGAGCAGCATTCTGTGGGTGCTGTGGGAGTGGCCATTAGCACTAATAACCCATTGGGTCAGGGAGCAAGAGATGACCAGGATGGAGAAGGGGCTGGGGAAGCTTTTGTAAAGGAGGCAGAGGCTCCATGTTGGTTATTCATCCCTTCAGACAAGGAGAAGAGCAAAGATGGAGACGATTAAGTTTGAGCTGCTGAGAACAGGCAGCGTGGGCACTGTCAGAAGCTGCTCCAGGGGTCTGATCCCTGCCCGGGGGATCCTTGCCAGCTTGAGGGGTATGAGGGGTGCCTGTGTTTGCTCTCAGAGCACAGCCACTCTCCCATCACTCACTCGCGCAAACCCCCACACCATTGAACCTGCTGATTTCCAGTCAGTGCTGCTGGTTCAGGTTACCTGCCCAGGCTTACTCATCAAAATCACCACGTTACCATCGCAGAACCAGCCAGCCCAGAGAAGTATCAACAAGCACCAACAAGAACCCCGCCAAAATCACCGTGTGAACCAGAGTCCGATCCCACCTCCGCCCCTGCAGCAGATCGTGTGTGCGGGTGAGTGGACGCACAGTCCCATCGGTGCCAACGGACCCGCGGGGAAGCACTCTCACAAAACCTGCAGACTCTGAACGTCCCAAGAGAATTCACTCCTCCCAAACCCATGCAAAGAGAGATTCTCACGCAGAAGCATGCCACCGGGAGCAAAGCAAGCAAGCTGGGAGGAGGGGAGAGAGACGAGGGATGGATGAAAGAAGGTCTGATTGCATAATGCAAACACAGTGCTGTCATGACAAAGCCACTCCGAGCAAGAATCCTCCGTATAAAGCAGGAGGAGAAACGCATTGTGCTGGGGAAGCTCACAGTAGGGCATGTAATTGAATTGCTGACTCTAAAAAGGTCATTTTCTAGTTTGTTCCTCCAAATTTATACCTCAAAATTACGTGGGGAAAAATTGAATTTAACTGCTTAAATGTGATTGTTTTCTTATTACTATCTGTGTTTCAACCAAAGGTCAGGGTTGAAGGTGTAGGTTATTTCTCATGACTACGATCAATGTGGTTTAAAGATTATGTATCTAATTTTACCACATAACTTGGTGGGCCAACTACTGCAGGATGAGCCTCCGGAGTTGATCACTTGAACCTGCCTAAAACTGCACTGCAACAAGCTGGAAATACAGATTATAGGAAATGTCAATTGCTTTTCTGCATTTAGGAGCAATCTAAATGCCAATTTTCTCTGGATTTGCTGCTTGTGGAAGGTTTCACAATGTAACTCCCCAGCCTCATTAAGGGAGTGAAAGGAATGTTTTGACAGTACTGTGTCTACAAAATTCACAAATCGATTTACCAAACCCCTCTCTTCCAACCTGGAACACACACAAGTGGTACTTACATGGTCGACGGAGTCCTCAGCTCTCCACTGATGGGGGAGAAAGGAAGGAGGAGAGAAAAATGGAGACACAGAATTTTAAGGGGCAACATGTAGGAAAGGGATGACGACGACGACGACAACAGCAGGGGTTAGCAGAACTGGGCTGAGGGAATTACAACACTTATACACAGAGGGTCACTTGGCACAGGCTGTGCCAAGGGAAGAAGTGGCATAGAGCAATTTTTGACATGCTGCTAGCCTGCACAATGAGTCTGAGATCATTCACACAAACAGAAAAAAAGCTTCCGTCTCACTGGGGTAGAGAGGTCACCCTTTACTTTTTGTACTTTGCAGTACTTTCCCCTTCTGGCTTTGTTTGCATTTTTCTGCCTTTTTCATGAGCAGAAGCAAGAAGGGATAGGTTGTACCAGCTAGGCTCTGAGGGTGACTGCTGCCCCACAAGTAACTCACAACAGGTCTGTTGCCTAATCTCCAGTTTCTGTTCTAGTGATCCTCCAGTCACCATCTCTTGTTGAGAACCAAAGACTTCAACACACAAAACAGAGACACTCTCTGCAGGGAAGAACCAAGGCAACATTTCTAGGGCTTCTCTTTCCTGTATCATTTGCAAGAAAATGCTCTGGGGACTTCAGAAAATCGAAAAGTGCCATCTGTCATCAACAGTGCAAGAGAAGCTGAGATCTCACAGAGCTTCACACTAAGCCGCTCCTCTCCAGCAGTAGTGTGTGGATTGGAGAGAGGTTCAAACTTGTGCATGTACTGAGGAAACAGCTTCTCACTCCCAATTACACAACACCAAGTGGCAAACATTCATTTGGCAAGAGCAGCCCTGCAGGGAAAGCTTCTACACAAACTATTTCCCACCCAAAGCTCATATGGATTCCTGGCCATGGCAGTTCAATACAGGCTCTGAATTCTTATGGCTGGATTTGGGGTTGTAAGGCATCAAAGCTGCACTGGGTGGTGAGACAGTAGAACTTGGCTGCTGCCATGCATGCCCACAGCATGTGGCTGGTGCACCAAAGGAAGGTTTGCAGAGATCACAGAGGACTCTCAGCCAAGGTGATGTGTTACAGCTCACGTTACTAAATCTGCCTGGAGGAAGCACCAGTCCATGGGTTCAAGCACAGAGATGGAAGTGAAGATAGGAATTATTGCCCCTGACTCACAGTGGAGCCCTGGCAAACCTTGCTTCTGGGCCTGACCTGCCAGCTGTGAAACTGCTCACATACCAACTTCCTCAGGACCCTGGGAAGCTCAGCTAACACTGCTGGAGTGTTTGGGAACCTGCAAGTGCAACAGAAGCACTAAATAGCATCAAAGACACAAGTTGCCTTTTGAACTCAGGCTATTTGAGGCGGCTTTCGCAGGCTGCAGCCTATCACAGTGCCATAGTACTAACCCCTCAGCAGTAAAATACGTGGCATACTTTCAAAATATTTGCTATTTTATTCTCTAAATTCAGAGCGAAGAAGCTGTTGGAGAAATGTTCCTCTAAGGTTTTATTATCGTTCACTTATTAGATGCCACGGAACTGCAGTACAATTATCCCCTAAATCATCTTAACAGTAAATTCCAGCAAAGAGGTCAAGTTGCCCCTAAATACTTCTTATAAAGCCAAGACCCTCACTAAGTATTATGGCCACTAAAGGCTCTTTTTCCACGCACATCTCGGTGCTATTTCCACTGTTGCACACTCAGCTGAACCCAAGTCACTGCTGCTTATGTGCCACCCATGCCAGCCAGCCCACACCATGATCAACAGTCATACTCCACCCTGCTGATCTAAAGCCTGGCACAAGTCCTGCCATAGGAAGGACACGAGGCCTAGTAGCTCTGCCTCCAGGAAGTCTATTTCTATAGAAGCATGTCCTTGGTGGATGGAAGCCATGTGGCTGGGAACACCCCAGCCTGCCTCCATGTAGCTACAGGAGCAGAATGTGACACCTCACTGCAAGGAACAGCAGAGCAGAGCCAGGCTCAGGAGGCCTCTCACACCATAGCAGGGAGTTTATCATGCACTAGGATTTTAAACCAAGTGTTTAATATTCAGACTCTGAGTGCTCTAATGTTTCAGTGGACTTTAATCTTGCATTAGACTGGAGTACAAAGGAATGCCTTGAGATCTGTGCTGGAGTAACAACTGTGAAAAGCCAGGCCTGCATAAATACCTTGGTAGAAATTCAGTTTCATTACGAAAATTTAATCTACAGATCAAAACATCTCCTTCTTTAAACTAGCTCAATTGCTTCTTAACCATTTAAGGTTGGTCAGTAAGACAAATTGATCTGAAAAGCCCAGGAGCAGTCATAAAAAGAACTGAGACAGGGCAGTGTGCATGAGGCAGGATGGCTCTGGGAAGTGCTAAAGCTAACAGTGTGTATTTATGGCAGCTGCAATGCTTTAATGTTTCATTTTACACTTCAACACAGCACAGTCATGTCTCACTAGGGAACAGCTGTTTTCCCTGACCAAGGCTCTTGCAAAAGACAGATTCAAGCCCTCAACAGTCTCAGCTATGGGAAGCCAATATTGGCTTTCCTACAGATCCTTCTCCTCTCTGCCACCATGACTGCGGTGCAACAGTGGAACTCCAGATAAAAACACAGTCAATGAGATGCAGAGGGGTCTGAGGGTATCAGAACTTCACCTTGGTCCTTTACTGAAGTGCCTCTTGGATGATGCCTTTACAGTTTTGTTCCACTTAGGAAGCAGAGAGCATCCCACCTCCATACCAGACTCTCACCTGGACAAGTACACAGGTATGAGATGTTCCAAGTACCTTCAAAGAAAGATCCTTGACTGTCACCCAATGAAAGAGGGAAGCTGTAAATTCCTCTTTGTTGTGCCTGGGGTAGGCACTGCTCAGGGAAAATTGAAGTCTCTGCTTTCTCCTTTGATCTCAATCCAATAAGTGATTGCCATTTCTTCTTCTTGCTCTTCAGGAGCATGCTGGTGGGATGTGCACTCAGTCTGCAGGCTGGTTGGTAAAGTGCTGCCTGCAGAGACCATACCACACCACCCTCCCGTGAGCCTGCAGCCCTTCTGGTGGGCAGCACATACCATTTCTGTGCCATCACTCTGCACAGCAGGAGAAGGTGGCAGGAGTCTCTTCTCCACAAAGCCTGACCTCCATGTAGCCAGCTGTCCCCAGCCAGCCCTGCAAAGTTGTTTGGGCAGGCTGGATCTGCAGGGATGGATGGTTCAAGCCCACTGCCCCTCCTAACATGCAGCAGCTGCCCAGGGATTGGAGACCAAGTAAATGAGGTGGGGCCCTGCCCACCCCTGTCAAGCTTAACACTTGTGTCCCATGGCCCTGCTATCCCTCACTCCCTTGAGCTGGTGAGGACTTGCAGTAGTGGTGGAGTGCAGCTCCTGCACTGAGCCCCTTTCAAAAGCCCTCTTGCAGTGCTTGGATGTGCTTTGTGCAAGACCCAGGGCACAGAGATGAATCTTCTGCCATTGCCCACCACAGGACCTGGCTGAGCTGTGACAATCATGGCTGGGCAGGAGATGCTGCAGGTACCTGATCCAACTCTGCAGCTGCACACACCCTGGGAGCTCCTCTACAGGGCAGGATCACATTTGCTTGTCCATCGGGCTGTCAGTAGGAGGTGAGAGCTCAGGCTGGAAGGCACACAGAATCCTGACGGAGGTAATCAGTCACAGATGCAGCCACAGAGGGGAGGGAGAGGCCTCAGCTCCATCACAGGACCTTCTTAACAACTGATTACTCTGCCCAGGCAGGAGGCTGTGAAATAAAATGTGATCTCTCCTGCACCAGGGCCCCCACGTCTGTGCTGATGTTTTAGTCCTTTCCGCTCAAACGGTTTTGAAAGCTCAGAATTCATTTTATCTGCATAGCTAACATCTCCCTTCCCTTGCCTTTTTCCTTTCATCTTCGTTTACTCTCTCTCCATTTCTCATCTTCAATAAGGAAAAACCATGAGTCAGCTTTACTATCAGTGTCTTCACACTGTCTGCAGGAAGGAGATTATGTGGTACATACCTACTCAAACCAGCAGACAGCCTGGCTAGGCAGGAGGAGGGGCTCTGCCTACCTGTCCAGAGATTTTCTTCTCTGACCCCAAGATTTTCAATCAGTTTAATTCTCTCCCTGTGCACTGGTATAAATGTTTATGTGTGTTTATGAGTACTGAACTGTGGCCATCTTCATCCTATGACCTTCGGGGGCAGGTTTTCCAGTTTATCTTTTTGTTTTCTTTCACAGAAAATAACTCTTCCAGGACTACTCGTTAAAGTTTCATCTGGCTCTTTGCAAAGACACGCACTGCTGTACTGAAAGATGGCAGCTCTTACAGAGTTCTTCAGCATCTGGAGCAGATGTATTTCATCACAAGCACAGGTCATGCCTGGCTTCTCACTCTTTCAGGAAATAGAGATCTCTTCTGCCAAGTCAGTGAAACCTCTTCCCTGCAGAGTCGTCATTAGTTTATCCCAAGAGTGACATGACTCTTCCAGAGTAGTGGCTTCTCTGCAACCATCATTTTCACTTCCACCCAAAAATTACAGTGGGTAAGTTCAGCACCATACACAGCAGGAAAAAATATCACAGAAATCAAGAACTTTCCCACATAAATTCACCAAATATGGAAGCCTGGTAAGTGGTCTGACAGGACAGGAAACTTCCAGGAACTTGGCTCCTTGATGCACACATTCAAACTAATGCAAAATCCAGAACTCCTTCAAAAGTTTTTGGCTCTGGCATCCTCATTCTGCACATTAGCATGGGATTTCTCCCTCAGAAAGGTATGAGTAAGGAGTGAAAGCAGAACTGGCTGGGCAAGCATAAAATATTTGAAAACACCAAGAAGAAAAACATTGCCAACTTCGCCCACCTACACTTGGGACCAACCCATTAACTCCAAACTCCAGCTGAACAACACAGCCTCAGTTGTTCAAACAACACAGAAGATTATATTCTCCTGGCATAAGTAAAGGGCAGTACGCAGCTTCTCTAACTATTAAAACAAAGCAACACCCAAAACATGAACAGAGATGTGCCCCAGACAACACAGCAAGGACCCTCAAAGTATTTTCTCTCTTTAAAGTTTTCCCCTTCCACATTATTACTGAGTTTTATCATTCAGAATATGAAAGGGGAGCAAGAAGTTGCCTCTGTGCACTGCACTCCCCACTGACAAACGCATAAATGATTCACAGCTGCATTCAGGAGACAGATCAATTAATCGTTGCAGCTCTCCAGTATTTATACTGGGCATCATTCAAGCAAGCCGGCTCTCAATCGATTCCTCGTTGCTTCCAACAGCAGCAGATCCTGTTCTTCATTTATACGATTATCTTTGTTGAGAACAGCATGGGTCATCCAGGATGAAGGACCCTTGCTCCAAAGAAGAGCTGTATTTCATCGCACACAAGGCACCAAAAACTTCCCTGGACCTTGGGAAAGAGGAAACTCTGCATTCCTGGGCTGTGCAGAGTGCACAGCCGTGCCTGGAGCAGTGCATGGGAAGAGGGTTGCAGCTCACAGCCAGTGAGGTATCCAGGAGATGGCCTAAGTATGAACAGATTGCTGTATGGGGATTGCAGACCACAAAGTCATTTACAGGGGATGTGGGACTCCAGCTCTTTTTTTTCTTCCTCCCCAGCCTTTCCCAGACCAGGTTGGCTTCACCTACAATTTTGTTTCAAGAGGCAATGCAACACCAAGTCCCTGTCCTGCAAAAGCAGGATGGAGGGGAGGCTTTGCTGAGCCAGGAGTGCTGTCCTGCCTGGCATGCTGTGCCCACACAGGGTGCAGAGCCACCCCTGTGCCCCACAAGTCGGCAACATCTGGGTGGATGCTATCAAGAAAGATGCTTTACCCTGAACATAATCAGCATCATAAAAGCAACAGACTCAAAGCTTATCTAAAACCTGACTGTTTACAAATGGACTGGCAAAGCACAGTTTGCTCCAGCTGGAGTCTCCACACGATGTGGCAGGCAGAGAGGTACGTATAGAGAAGGGGTAAGAGAGGAACATCATCCAATACATCATGCTTTCTACACTAATCCTTTCCTGATTAAACTTTTTACCCATGTTTAAGCCACAGTTTAAGGATAAGCTGTTTGCCTTGCTCAAGCAGGCCGAGTCCCATGCTCTGGAGCTGTAAGAGGAGGCCAAGAAATACTTGGATCCAGCCAGCCCGCCTCTGCAGGGAGGGAAGGTGCCACGCCCACCTGCTGGTGGTCCCCACTGTACCTGTGCTTCTGACAGCATGACGTCCTTGATCACTGGCTGCCCTCGGGGCTCGTTGTTTTCCAGCTTCACATAGGTAACCTGATACCCGCGGATCTGCCCGTGCTGCTTGTTCGAGATGGGCAGCTTCCAGCTCACCCGGATGGCAGTCGAGTTCACAGACTCCACCTCCACCTTTCGTGGTGGGGCACTGGGCACTGCAACAGACACGGGACAACAGTTAGCAGGTACCACACAATCACTGTCACTACCTCTCACTCCTTTGCTACCTTCCCCCCATCTCATTGCCAGGACAGCCCCACTGGTACGAGTTTCCTGTACCTGCCCAGGATGCTACACTGCAGTCTTCCAGCACGACCACATCCCTGACCCCTTCCCTTCTGCTACTCCCAGTAGGAAAGACCGTAATTGCAATATGCAGGAGCACCCCTAATAAAAGTCATTGTGCTGAATCAAACCCAAGGTCCATCTATCCCTCTCATCTCCAGCAGTAGGGGAGCAAAGAAAAATACAAAAATACAGCAGAATATAAAAAATACAGTGACCCCCTACAACTCAGGGTGCCCTGGGACACAATCAGGGGCTTTAAAGCCTTCTCTGCATCTTGCCTGACACAACACCTCCTCTCAGACCCATCTAAACACAGTCCAACAGCTCCAGGTAGCATGACTGGGTGCTGAGCCTGTTTTGCAGAGAGCCCTGGTACCTGCCACCAGCCAGAGCACACACGTGCTCTTCCCCTGTGACAGTGAGAGGTTAATGAGGGGGAAAAGCACCATCCTAAAACAATAACCCAGAGCTCAGAGACAGCAGTCACTGAACTCAGCCAGATAAAGGGGCCCGTGGGGATTGTGACAGCTCTGGGGACTGTATTTCATGCACGGCTAGCTGAATGCTTTTTGATAATAAAATGAAAAATTACACTGCCCAGAAAATATCAATTTTCTTGCAAGGTGAGGCCCGTTTAAAAATGTATTTATACCCTATTTACCATTTGGAAAAATTACCTCCTTATTACATTTTGCTCTTGCATTGACTGTGACAAAAATGTCAATTCTAAAAAATTAGCTTCTCAGTTGCTCGTGGAAAGCTCCTTCTGGCTGAAGCAGCTGTGAGCGGAGGTGTGCACTCTCTGTGGAGGATACTGATGCTACCCAAGTGCCCAGTACCAAGTGAAGGACCTGGGCTTCATCCTATCACCTCATCTGCAGGACCCTTTTCACCTTCCACTACCCTGGGAAAATCCGGAGGTTTGGAACCTCATATGCCCCAATTCTCAACACAGCAAGAAATCAGTATTAGATAATTAGGGATGGATACCTGACAAGCAGATGTAATGAGTACTGCTATTTCAACCAACTGAATGGGAAAAAACAGCTACCCAGCAGGTAAGCACAGTTTTTAAGCTGCAGGGCAATTCATTATTTTTCCCCAGATGTCCTTCGTAATTGTAGATAATTTAATAAAATAGAAAAAGGAAGAACAGAGCATTTTAGCACCATGAGGCCAACTCAAGGTATGGGAATGGAGGGGGCTGTGCTTGAACAGTTACCCCCTTCTTGCCTGGAGCAGCCTATGCTGTAATCCACAATTCACTTAGTGCAGTGACCTTGCACAGGCCACAGGGCTCTCCTGCCCTGGCAAGACACCTGCCCACACACACAGCTGGGAGTCCAAGCAGAAAACAAGATCCTCCCTGAGAACCAGACAGAAGCTGTGTGTCAAACTCTGCTGGCACGAGAAGGCCTTGGCAGGACATGATATGGGGATGTTGCAGGGACACAAAAAGATGTGAATATGAGCAGACCACAGTGTTTTGAGGAACTCTGTCCTACCCCACTATGGGAAGTATGTGCATCTGAGAGCCAAACAGGGAAAGTTTAATTTGTTTTCAGACCACAATTCAGCACTTCTCATTCCTTCATCATGGGTATCTACAAAGCATCAGCATGTCAGAGGAATATAAAATCAATCCTGACAGCTAAGCTGGAATGTCCAACCATGGTGCCCAAAAACTGAGAGAGCTTGCTGTGACATTTCTGGGGTAACAGCTTCCCCTGGGCTACAATTCTGCTGAATGAGAACTGAAGCAAACAATACAGGCAGCAAGACACACACAGATGTGTTTGCCAGTCCAGGAATGCAGTCAGCAAGCACTCCCAGACACCACTTCCAGAGCCATGGAGACACAGGGGACAGTGGCAGCCCGTTTAGGGAAACTGTAGCATGTCTGGTTTCAATTTCCTACACTGATTGGGCAATGCAGAGATCATGTTTTCTTTGCCTGGATGCTCCATCTCTTTCTTCTCCCATTAAATCTGCAGCTTTCTTGGGTCAGCATGAAGCCACAGAAGCTCCTACTGTCACCCTGAGCTCTGGCACTTTCAAAGAAAATGGCTTAAATCATGATGACATAACTGACAGCCCTGCTAATACAAAGCAATTTCTCTTTAAAGCTGTCGTATCCAGTAAAGTGCTCGGAACGTGTGGTATTCTGACTCTTGAGTGGAAGAGCAGCTTTATATAAGCTGTGGCTTGCCTGGAAGCTGGAGCAGGAAGCAGCTTTCCTGCAGTATCTACAACTTTCAAATGGATTGCTTTCCCCCTCTTTAGTTTGCTGGATTTCAGGTCAACAAGTAAGCTTTAAGTTCTGATCTCCCAAGAGAAGCCTTTGGCTGGGGAGACCTCATTCTACCTTCAATAAAAAGGAATCCACCACCACTCACTATAAAACCACAATGGAAAGCAGAGCAATGCCTCTGTGCTTGTACAGGAAGCTGACACAAAAAGGACCCTGAGGGACCATGATGGGATACCTGACACAACCTGGAGGCAGAGCAAGGGTCAGCAAAGCAATTCGTCAACCCCACTCCAGGGCAACTGTTGAGACCTGCTCCCTGAAGCATTGCTCCTGACAGCCTCTGGTCCTGCCTGAAAGGCACTCCAGGTCAATGTCCCTGCTCCCTTTCCTCCCCTTTCCAGCAACTCAGTTAGGAGAGCCCTCGTTAACCCACGGCAGTAGCTGAAGGAGCTGTTCAGCAGCACCTACCATCCTCGTCAGTGCGCACGTGCACGGGGACGCTCTCCGGTCCTGGCCCCACATCGGTGTGAGCCCTTACCCACACCTTGTACTCGGTCCATTTCTCCAGGTCCTTGATCTCCCAGCTGGAATGCTCCCGTCCAATTCCATCCACCACATGCTTGGTGTTGTCATCTCCTTCCACTGCCTGGTAGGCAATGGAGTACTGGGTGATGACCCCATTGCGGCTCTGGGCGGGCGGTGGCACCCAACTTACCCGGATGGTGGTGGAGCTGGTGCTTACACACTCGACTTCTTGGGGTGGGGCGGAGGGGGCTGGGGATAAATAAATGAAGTGGGGAGATGAAGGGAAATGAATGGAAGGACAAACCAAAATGCACAGGGAACTTTTACCCAGCCAACGGAGCACTGAACACACACATGGACAACTGCCAGCCATCCTCACAGGTCATCAAAGATGGCACAAGGGGGGCAATTTGTATCTGCAGGCCAGATGAACAGTGTGGAGATGGAAGTGCTGTTCTGCATCAGAGAACACCACTTCCCAAACCAGTTCTGGACACTCACTTTACCAAACACAACAAATGGCAGTAAGGGAAGGGAGGCATGTGGAGGGTGTGAGAGAGAGAGACTGGTAGGGAGAAGAAAGATGCTTTCAGTGAAGATCTGAAGCAGATGGAAATCAGAAGAAGTAGGAAGCTGCAGAAGGCAAGAGTGGCAGAAGGGAAGCTCACACACCAGATTGTAGGAAGACTTGTGAAAACTCACTCCTAGACAAGGGGAGGAAACAAAAGTGGATAAGGAAAGCAGGTGACTGAGGTTGGAGGTAGTTTGTCCTCGTAGGGTTTAAAATCATGACCATCAGCTGTATACTGCATCCTAAGCAGGTGGGAGCCAGGCACCACGTGGGAACAGGAGATAACGTGCTGGTGCTGCTTTGCACATGTCCCTGAAATCTGGGACTGACTGCTTCATGCCTGCCATAGCATGCCTCAATAGCTCAATAGCTTCCTGGCCTATGGATTTGTACAGTGGAAGGTAAGCAGGTCTTGCCTCCTCCCAGACAAAAAACACCTGCGGTTTGCAATAACTTCTAAGCCTGGCAATGCTATCTGTCCACAGGAGGAGGAATGGGATCCAGGCAACAGTTGCTTCTCAATGGGATCAGGAGAAGTCTCTCCACACATCACACTGGGGAAGAGCAATAAACAAATTTGGCGGGGTGAAGAGGGATCAGAAAAGGAGAGACGACCTGGACAAAGCAAAGCATCTCTAGGACATCTGCCCGGTTCATTCCCTTCTCCAGCCTTGCAGAACCACTGTCTGGTTGCACCAGTGCTCTGGCAGCATGGGAGCCCTCCCACAGCAGCATCAGCCCCCTGTCATTTGGCCTCAATGCCCTGGGATGCTGCAGACAGCATGCTTGCACAGAAGGTAAGAGTGGAAGTCTGGAGAAGGAAAGGAGCCCACCTGGTCAGGGAAGGAACAAGGGACACGGTTCCATCCCTGGATGCTCATCCAGAAGGAAACAGCCCTAAGCAGAGGGGGCAGGGCATCATCACCAAAAAAAAAATGCACACTGTTGCTCTAAGACTAGAAAGCTGTTTGGCCAAGCAAGATGGAGTACAAAGTATCTTGCTTTGCCATGGCACGTGAAAGGCAGCTTCCATTCTTCACTGCACCCAGAAACATAGAAATGCCTGAAAAAAAGACTGCTGCCCTTCCCCATGCTTCAGTCCTTGCAGCCAGCAGTGCAGCAGAGCCAGCCTCACAGGGGCACAGGAACAACCCTGCCTACTCTCAGGTGAACACAACCTACTTCACTCCACATGGCAGCAAGAACCTCGGGTAATTCAAGCACTCAGCAATGGTGCCTTAGCTTTGCTGGGCACAGGTTGGTAGCGGCAGAAGATCCGGGAACCCAGAGGGCAGCAGGACCTCCCAATGCCACTGGTGACCTCTGCTTGCTGGGAACAAGGCCCACTTGCTTGCAGAAACAGTTGCAGACTGCAAGTAACTTTTATGCCCACTCCTGTGCTCAGAGAGCAGGGGACACTCCTGATGCTTGGGCTTGGATGCCTGGAGAGATGAAAGATGGAGGGGAGTAAGTAGTGATGGAGCTGGACGAGACGGTGCCTGTGCAGTCAGGCTGCTGCTATGGGAGCTACACTGGAAGGAAAGAGAAGTCAAAGCTGTGTGTGGAAGCCAACAGTTGCCTATGTGAGGGAGGCAGCACAGGATCAGCCCTGCCATCTGGTATGGTGAAAAGGGAGCAGGGGTAAAAAGTGAATCCTCACACTCTTGGTTAGCCAGCAGAGAAGTGGCAGGGAAGAGAGTAGGAAGATACAGCACCAAAGTAACACCCACAATGGAGGGCAGAACGTAGACATGCCTGGTGGCATCCTTCAGACAGGACAGGCGAGACACAAGGGGCTTGGCAAACCTTTCCTTTGCCACTGTCTGCAGACAGGCCCTTCACAGAAGAGACGTGCTTTGACAGAACCTCCACAGCTTCCCTTGGGATGAAGCAGTGAGCTTGTTCGCCAAAGGCAGCTTTGGATGGCAGTGTGGACAGGTCAAAAGTTGGCTGTTGACTGGGTAAGAGTCACAGATATGATGTGCAAGGCAAAAACTCAGATTAACACTTAAAGAACGCAAAATAAAACTTGGTAACATGAGCAGGATCAACTTAAAATGCACAAGGAGTTGAGGTGTCCCTCCTGGGGCCAGCAAAGAGCAGACTGGGTGGCCAGCATGCACCCACACATGCAGATGTACCCACACACGCACACTGTGCAAACCTCCGCTGCCTCCAGGCTGCTCATGACAGCCTCCCCCGACGGCCCACAGCAACTCTGCACCCATCCAACCCACCTGCTCCTTAGGCTAGGGAAAACGCAGACTCAGGACCCACCTTAATATTTCAAGGGAGAACAGCATTTTAATGCCGAGGCCTAATGGGCACAGAGCTGATGCTCCTCTCTTGCATCATTCCGCTTGCCTGAGGCACTGCAGACTCCTAGAAAACTCCCCCGTGCTCCTCAGGCCCTCAAAGCAGCACTGCTTGTACTTTTTGTAGGGTGCCCAGCAACTAAGTGAGCAGCTTAGCAGGAAAGACAGCCCAGAAAGCAGCTGCCTACTCAGGAGATGAGGTCTCAACTGTGCTGCTGAAGGGTGCAAAGGGGCACTGCCTCACTCTGGCCTTCCCACACAAGCATCCCTACTACTCCCGAGCAGGGGTGTCACAAGAAAAGCAAGACCAGCATCCTTCTCCAGCCCATTAGTGAATCATTACTGATCATGCCTTCCCCATGACTGCTTGTCAGAGACAGGAATAGACAGAGACAGGCTTTTTGGAAAGCAGGAGTCTGACTGCTCCTGCAGTTTGTGTCACCTGACACTTGAACATGTCAAGCTCCATGATCTAACAGCCTTTCTCAGGGTAACCAGATGGAAAAGTGCAGGAGGGAGACCAATTTGAAGCTGGGAGCTGTAGTGTTTCTAGATTAGTAAGTCCTAAGGCCAAAGGGGACCAATCCAACCATCTAATACAAGGTGTTGCTAAGACCAAAGGATTTCTGCCTGGAAGTTGTGCACTGTGCACACAACTTCTGCCAAGGTAAAGCACAGCTTTCTGAAAGAACTACTTGATTTTGAGCCCTCCAGTACTCAAGGCTCCACACTGCATTGGGGCTGTTCAGACAGTGGTTTGTCACCCTCACTGAATAGCTCAGCAGTAACTGCCAATGGCTTCTGTCATAGAATAGAGTGCCATCAGAAATCTTTTCAAGTAGGAGTCTGTAAACTGAAACCCAGGTCACTTTTTGGATCAATCTAAGAATTCTTAGGTCCTTCAGAGTGAGGAGGCCTTCACTGGTCAAACCATCAAAGGTACTCCTGTGGCTAAACACCAAATCTCTTCTACTGAACAGATGCCAGAACCAGTCAGCTACTGGCCAGTGAAGTGACAACCTTAAAACCAGACTGGTGTGAGATGTCTTGTGAGCAGACAACAGGTAGAGTAGGTCATGGTAAGATGTCTGTCTTGATGAGTCCATGAAGCAAATGTTTCTCTTACTTGGACTGTTGTGAGACTCTGAAGGACTCATTTATGCATGGAGCTGTCTCTGATTAAGTGTGTTCAAGGATAAGAGCATCCACTGATGGAATTAATTTACATGGCAGGAGAATTACTTCAACCTTTGCCTATCAATACAAAAGCTATCTGAAACAGGTCTACAAATCCCCATATTCAGAATTTGTTCTCAGTGTTCAAATATTTATGACTGCATGATCTGAACCTTTTTGCCATTTCCATACCTGTCTATTGTGCAGCTCTAAGACATCATTAGCTCACTTAACGAGGTGAAGGAATGCCTGGGACTGGTATGTTAATGAAGCTGAGTTTTCCTCAAAGAGAAGGTCATTCTAAAAGTGAGCAGAGCTGCTCTTCCCTGCCAGAGCTCCCTTTCTAATGGCCATCTCACACCCCTGGCTGCCGTGCATGCTGCCGCCCTCCCTGCAGGGAAGGCTGGCTGCCTGTGCCAACTGCTCACTCCACACAGCGAGTAAATCCCAGACAGACGGTGCTAACGGAAATGTCTTTTTCCCCCCTTTTAATGCTCTTTGCATAATGGCAAGCCCAAAAATCGTTAGTGAAAACGAGCTTATCGCAGGGCCCTTTGATAGCCCTAATCTGCTTATGTGCAGCACTTTGAGCTGCCAATCAGAGCAATGCAAACTCCCGCTCTGCGATCACACAGGGCAGAGCCAGGATGAAAGTGATATTGCCTGGGTCACCTCATTATTGAGCCTCTCTATTAACTCAACTGCAGCTTGCTCTGGTTTCCCCTAGCACTGCAGTCCCAGAAGCAGCAGCCTCACTTGCTCACACAACCCTGGCAAACAGCCCCTTTTCCAAAATGACTCCTCCAGCTACCTGACAGCCACAGACACACCTGGCCTCACAGGATGCATCAGCCTGCAATCAACCGTATAGACCAGGGATGGATTCCTGTGTAAGCAAGGCAGCTGGAATGGGGAGTGAAACCAATGGTTTGGAGACAGTCACATTTAGAGCCAAATACCCATATGCTGTCTGTCCAGACAGCTTGTCTGCATGGGAGTAAATTCATAGAGATGCACAAACCCACTCAAATCAATCTCTCCAAAGCAATTTCGCAGCCTGTTTTACTCCTCCATCAGTTTTTATGAATCTACCCTTAGGGAAAGACAGGATGATCAAAGGGACACAAAGAAACAACTTACCCCTTGGGTGCACCCACTCTGCCAAAGAGCCCTGATCCAAACCCCAGCTGACTTTCCCCATTACTCCCTTTAGCAAACTGCATGCCAGCATCTCTGAAAACCCACAAGGGCAGAGGCACTGGGCTTCTCCATGCCCAGGTGATGGAAACTGGACTGCTTTTGCTTTGTCTCCAGCACTGTGGAATGTCAGACACTTACTGGATTGGGCAGTTCTGGCTTCAACCGTGGGGGTGTAAACTCCTACCCCCAGCTCTGAGCGGGCACCCAGACGGAACTTATACAATGTATCTGGTTTGAGACCTTCCACGGCATATGAGGAGGTTGGATCAAACTCCACCTTTTGCTGCAAAAGAAAGGAAATGTATTATTTGGTATAGTTGGAGGATACAGAAAAGCTGGTGTGCAGCCATTCTGGCCCCACAAAAAGTCACAGCCACGCTGCCAAAACTGCCTGCAGCCCTGCAGGACTCCAAAGTACGGATTTTCCTGGGTGCCACAGCAGGACTCTGCAGGGAAGCAGACCTCTGCCACAGCCAGGCTAGACTGTCTGGTGTCCAGACTGCACTCACTGGCCTGACAGCTTTGTGGGAATGCTGGGTCCAGCTATACAAGTTCAGACAAGGGGCACAGGACACACAAGTTTGTTTTCTCCCAACAGACAGTGCATTGCCTGTGAAACAGAGTAAAGCCCTTGTCCTGTAGCAATTGTGATCTCTAATGCACCAAAACACTGCTGGTAAAGGGCTTGTTTTGCTGACACTTCACCTGAAGGACACTTATTTCTGGCAGCTCTCATGCCACTATAATAAGAGGAGAGGGAGAGGACCCTGGGACACTGTGATGCTGTCACGGCACAATTCTTGCTATGCTGTCTTGAAGCCAGCACTACCTTCAATATATTTCAAACTGGACTTCCTTTAGGGACATGCAGTAAACGTGGAAGGGCTCTCTCCAGGCCACCTTCAATCTGATTTTAACATCTAACCAGTTTGGGGCCAGAGACACATGTTGGAGGCCATTTCAGACGTGCCCAGAAGTGTTACTGTTTACAGGCACCAGCAGTAAGTATGCCTCAGGGATGCTGTCATGGCATTCTGAGCCTTTCCAGTCCCAAACCAGCCACTAGCTACTTTGCTGGCATCAACAAGCACTGCTGAAACCACTTACACAGAAACCAGAATGCCATATTCCTACTGCAAACCACTGAGGCAGAAGAAACACAAAGAAACAGTTCTATTATCACCCTGGCTCAAGCACGCACAACCTCCCCAAACTGATTAATTGCCCCATCCAGACCGGAGAGCTGCCAGGCAGGATCCTCACCTGAGTGCCATCCTCTCCTTCCCAATAGAGCAGCTCATATTTAGTAATGCGTTCCTGAGAGGCGGGCAGCCACGTCAACAGGATGCGGGTATCAGACTCCGCTTCTGCCTGGAAGTCAGCTGGCTGGGCAGGAACTGGGGAACAAACACATGGTTACTGCCAGAAGAGGCCAGAAATGTTGCACGACTTCACAAAGTCAGCGTTTCACCTTGTGAGGATTCTCCTTCATTTCTGCCAGAACCTCCCTTCTCCCCTGTACCATGCTCTTAGAACATCTCAGGCCACAAGGAAGCACCTCTGTCACTCAGGCATGTGACTATGGGGACCGTATTCACTTCCAGACCCTGACTGCATCCCAGATCCTTCCTTCCACATGTGTACTCAGACCTCAGAAGGGTCCAGCAGTTACACAGGTGCCGACATCCACGTGCAGGACTTTGTGTCATGTTTTTAGCCACCAAATCTCAGACAAAACTGTGGGCTGTTAATTTGTACACAGATTGATACCAACTCCCCAGGACAATCTGACAGCTTAAATCTGATGACTGTGGAAGCCCCCCATCCTCTCTGACGTGCAATCACTTGAAGTACCAAGTGCAGTTGTGACGGCCGGCGCAGGTCAGGCACTCAGCTGAGCCCCACACTGCTGGGATGGACACGGAGCCATGCTGCCCACTCCATACGTACCCCCTTGCTGTGTTTTGACCTGGATGATGTCCGAGGGGGGTCCGTCGCCCACCGAAGTGAAGGCCAGGACGCGGATGCTGTAGGTGGTGCCTGTGATGAGGCTGCCCACGGTGGTGAGGTGGCTGTCGTCGGTGTTGTGTTTCTGCCACATGCTCAAGGGCAGGTGCGGGTCGGTGGTGTAGTACACGCGGTACCCTCGGATCTGCCCGTTGGGCTCCTCCGGCTGCTCCCACTGCACCAGCATGGTGCTGGCGCTCAGCATCCGTGCCTGCACTTTGAGGGGTGGGCTTGAAGGAGCTTGCTCTCCTGTCCGGGCCTCGACCAGGTCACTGGGGGGACCCCTGCCAATGTTGTTGACTGCGATGATCCGGAACTCGTACTCTGAGAAGGGGCTGAGCCCACCTATGCTATAGCGGGTTGTTGCCACACCATCCACCTCCTGGAACTGGCCCTCCAGGGATTTGGGTTTGTACTGGATGACGTAATATGAGATGGGGTCAGAGTTGCCTGAATCCCAGGTGAGGGTCACGCTGGTAGCTGTCGTTTCAGTCACTAATGGCTCTGTTGGAGGTTTTGGCAGTGCTGCAATTGGAAGGCAGAAAGGTGTGATTTAAATAATTCAGTCAGCTCAAACCTTGCAATGTGCACAGGGATAAAAATGGAGCTGCCACCTCCCATTAACATCCTTCTTTAAAAGGCAGAAATCATTTCATACTCTATAACATGCATTTTTATATTACCATATATTGCTTGAAGTGGTTCTTAATGGAAGGATAAACAGAGCAATCATGTTATTAGATGTGCTTGACGCACTTACCAGCAGCAGGCTAAATAAAAGTAATTCAACAGGGATGCAGGAATGTTTCTGCCATGGGGGTTCACCCAGCAGTGGGAAGGTGCTTGCTGGGCTGGGCTGGCACCAGAAGCCAGGTGCACAGCTGATTTACAAAGGGATACAGTAAAGCAATCAGAGCACCAAAGTAATCTGGAGTTATCCTCTTGCTTCCAGAGAGGCAGTATCTTAGGCCACAGGGAGTTCATGGACAATGCTGTGAGAAGGGTTGATGGGGCAATGCTTTGTAAGTATTACAGTGCATGCACGAGAGATACAGCCAGACAAATTACCAACTTTCATATCCACTATTTCACTGGGTGGTGTGGCAAACTGCAACCAGACAATAAACTGTTATACAAGAACTCTGACAATGACACTTCTGTAGTGTTAATGAAAACGCAACTACTGCAAGCAAACATTTCCAGATTTGCCATTTTACCACAAGAACAAAGAAAAAGAATGAGTGTGTGCGAGAGAGATTTGCAGAGTACACAAATACTTTAGGACAATGACTGAATTAAAGTCTACAGTAAGTTTAAACCTCCTACAAACCACTCTAAAGTCATTAGTGACTTGTAATGCAGCCATGCTTGACAAGAACTAGGGAAACTACTCAATCCAAATTAAGATCCTCAAGTATCTCATTTTTTGGCAAAGCCATCAGGCTTCTAGTTTCCACATGGTTCAGCTGAGGAAAGCAAGCTCCTTAGCACAGGGCATGCCTGCTCTGAGTAGCAGAGAGAATGCCCTGTCCAGTGCTACTGCAGCATGAATGCTAAGAAGATCATCAGAGGCTGAACTGGCATGGGAGGGGCGGGCATACAACCCACAGCCAGACACCCCACCAATACCCATGGAGGCCTCAGAGAGGGCAAACCCAACCTGCACGATATCATGGCCTGAAGAAACATATTTCCTACAGCATCCTAGAAACTGGCAGCCTCCCTCAGGCTTTCAAGGACAGACGAAACTCCTTTTCCTTTGAAGAGCCACAAGTTTGACTCTTGACAGCTTCTGGGTGTCCAGCCTCCATGTGAGCAAGGGCAGGTCTGGTACTTTGAATGCACTTAAGTGCAATCAGTTCTGTGTCATCTTGCTTCTCCTGTCTGCACTGAAAATGGTCTGCTTGCCAGCAAGCACAGGAGAAGCTCCACTGGGTTAAGGAGTTTGGGACAGAGGCAGTAAGATATCCAGAGTGAAGGTGTAGAAAAAGCAGATGAGGCCACGAGGAGGAAGGTGAAGGGCTGAAGGAGCTGAGCAGATTGCTCCCTGTCTTGGGGCATCATGTCAGCCAGTGAGGGAGTGAGGCAAAGGCACCCCTGCTACGAAGAGGCAAATACTGTGAACCAACAGTGCAGTGGTGCAGTTCCCACCTCTTCCCTCTAAGACTAAACCATCCCATCATGGCCCCTTTCTCTGTACACTCTTGTGCATCTACTATAGCAAGGCAACCACTGTGTTTCATAGGGAAAGAGAGGCTGGAAAAGGTACTGAGAGCAGGTGCTGTGAGTAAAGGGAGCTGGGTGCGGCTAAGGTTAAAAGTATCCTCTGACTAGCCAAGAGAATTTGCTGTTATCTCCAGGTCAGAGAGGGCTAACACTCAATTCTGTGATTTGTTCAAGCAGGAACTCTGTGCTAAAGGCGGCCTCAGTGCAGAAAGGGGCCTGTAAGAACAGACAGACTCAACAGATGACGTGTCTGTGGTAATTTGAGCTACAAATCAACTGCAAGCAGAGAAGGAAAGGGATACTGTGGCTCTGACAGGCCCCAGATGGGAAAGGCAAGACACCTTCAGCCTTCTCTTAGTGGATGGGCTACCCTGTCTACAGTCAGCAATCGGCAACAATATCCTCTTTGGGGCAAAGTTATCTGTGAAATGTCAGCAGAAAGTATGGCTGAAGGACAGCAACACAGGAAAAAGAAAGGGAGAGGTAGAGCAGTAAGGGAAGACGTTTATGGAGGATTATGCATCAATTTTCACATGAAGATATACAGCTCCTCCCTGCAAGGAGGGAGGATGCTCGTTTTGTTGAGGCCTATGGACACTTCATATTGCTGGGATTAACCTTCATGTCTCACCCTTACTGCAAGAGGACACCTCTGTGCAAATAGCTCTCTGACTGCAGACATCCACAGACTTTGCCCCAAGACAGCCCATGGCCCACCACTGTGCCGAGCTGATCCTGCTGATACACAGAAGATGTCAGACATTGCTGGGATAAACACAGACTCAGTGAGGTTATCCCATGGCATAACAAGGACCTGGCCTGACACAAGCTTGTCTACCATGCTGCTTTCAGGGAGAGAGAAAATGACCTTCAGAGCAAATATCATCATACTGTGAGCAGGAAAAAACAAAGCTGTGGGTTTGCAAACCTCCCTTGAAAGGTGGAAAAGTCACAGAAGAGAGAAGCCAATCGGCTTCAGCCAAGAGATTTTGTCAAAGGGCTACATTGTTGAAACCCAAGTCGGAGCACTGCAAGGAATAATTCCTTACCTTTGACAGTGATCTGGGCTGTGGCTTCGATCATGCCAAGGGAAGAGATGGCCACGCAGGTGTAGTTGGCAGACTGCATGATGTTATTCAGCTCCAGGACATTTCTACCAACAGGCATCTCATCTTCTTTGGTCAGCTCCTCCACACCAGCCATCCACTTCACGTAGGGCATCGGAGCACCTACTGCCACGCACGTGAGGTTCACGCTCCCCCCAGGCATCACCTCGTGGTTGCTCGGAGGGATAGAGAATCGAGGAGCAACACGCCGCACTGAAACAAGGAGCACACAGCTAGTAGGGTCACAGGGCCAGCAGGGAGTACTTGGCCGCACTGCGGGGGTACATGACGGGCGGTCAACATTTTGGCCTGTCTATCCCTCAGGACAGATAAAATGAAGTGCAAAAGCTGTTCACTACTTTGCCAAATTGCATACACTTTGCTCTTCTTCCTTAGCCACTGGAATCTTATTAGCAGACTTCATTAAGAGATGGCTCAATTCATTCCCTCCAAACATAGCCTTTTGAAATCATATTACTAACATGAAACATTCCTCCATTTAAATTACATCCCTCTAATTAGAGAGCATGCACAAATGCCAGTCATGCACTTTGCGCAGGGCCCACTGAAACTCTGCAAAACGGAATCACCTGCTCAATTTATTAGCTCTGGAGCAAAGCAGCCCGTTCCCTAAACCTCACAGGGTTTGGGCAGGGGCAGCAGAAGGGTTTCTTTTTGAATTAGCACACATGTGCTGCTAAGTAAAATATAATTCCTTTCAAAATGTAACTCAGGTTCTACCTTGGCTCAGAAAAAATAGTCACCCGAGCTGCATGACATTGTCAGGGCCTGAAGAGATCACCTTGCTGGGCAGGAGAGAACTAATCCTGACAGATGTGAGATCATATCCATTTTGACAGAAGAGAGCTGGGCTGGCAGAACCTTTCCCACCTTTGTGGCAGCTCTTCAGGAGATGTATTCCTCCTTATTGCATTGCACAGCTTCTCTTCATATCAATCCCTTGCTGGGTATTTCATTCAAGACTTATTTGTAAGCAACTCTCAGCTACAATAAAGCTCTAAAGCTGCCTGCCATATGCATTCCTGTCAGGAAAATGACACTGAGAAATGAGGTCCCTTCTTCAGGGTTAGTGTTATGGGCCTATTTAAGCAAGGGTAGAGAAACAACTGTGCTCAGTAAATCTTTGTCTCCTCTGGGCAAGCTCATTTTAGTCTGTAGTTAAAAAGGGAAACTGCTTGAACGTGTCTTGCCCAGTGGCTCTGCTCTCCTCTAGCCTCCTCCACTGGAAAGGCAGCCCCCGAGCAGCGGCCGGGGTCATGACTGACCGGCCCCGAGGAGCCTCTCCCTGCCAATTCTGCTCCTCCAGGAGTGCACTGGGCTGGTGGGGCAGAGACTGCCACAGCACTGGGGGCAGGTGGGAATGTGGCTGGAGCCTGAGCAGGGCCAGCTCACAACAGGCCATGGGTGCAGGCAGCCCCACGGGCGATGGGGCCTGGGGACTCATTGCTCTGCTGGCCTGGCTCTGCCACTGCGGCATCTCCGCAGACAGGACAGCTGCTGACAGCCCCATGAGCCGCAGAGGTGTCAGCTCCGCTTGCCAAGCTGGCTCTCCCCAAATCAAATTTCACTAGTGCTCTCTTTGATGATTCATCCCCAAACCATCAGGATGGCAGAAATAGACCGAACAGAGAAGTCCCCACACTTGCATGTACAACAGAGCTAAGACTTTGTGATAAATTAGACAATACTGTCAACATCGTGTGTGTACTACACATTGTCTCAGTGACAAAACAGGGATCATTAGCTCCTTACCAGCCAGGGTAAGGATAACTTTAGGATAACTTCCTTTGCCTCTCTTTTTTT
>VZTZ01045102.1:1739344-1906354 GCA_013400955.1 Drymodes brunneopygia | reverse complement strand
TTTTTTTTTTTTTTTTGAGTATATAAATCCAAAGTGTTGCTGGATGCTTCTTTTTAATCAATTATTAAATCTCAAATCAATACCTACATGAGCAATCACCAGTGAATTACCTGACCAATGGGGCAGTGCTCCCCAAATGAGACAGAACTGAAAGTGTACTCAAATGCTATGCAGTCATGAGAATACAGACTTAACCTGATGGACATGGCAATGGTTTAACATGATGGCATGTATTTCCAACCAAAGCATCCCAGCACCATTTGCTAAGAGTCGGGCTTATTTTCCAGTGAACATGGCGTCGAATCATTCCACGTAGAAGCTGTTCAAATTCTGTCCCCATCAAAGGACCAAACCCACCCACCCAAGCTGTATTAAAACAGAAAAAAGAGCAAACTTTGAGGATAAAGCCATAGATGTGCACAGAGCACACACACACATGCTCAAGGCAAACAGGCTGGCAGGCACTGGAGGCCACTACAGTCAGATAGACAGTGGTGGAAGGGCAGGACAGGGAGAGGGAAGGTGCACAATTACTAACATACAGATACCTGGGAAGACAAGACACTGGAGGACACAAGGCCATGCGGAAAGGTCAGAGCCCAGCATGCACAAACAGATCTTCACTTCCAGTCCTGTGAAACCAGAGGCAGCATAGCCTGCTGCAGACTCCCTTGCACCCCACACTGTGTCCCCATGTCAAGCACCTGCTCTCAGGGTGCTCCTGGGGCTGTGCCAGCCCCACTGGGGCCATGTCACCCCTGACATGTCCTGCAGAAGCAGGGCCTGTGGGGGCTGTGCCATCTCTGCCGAGGGATGTCAGCAGCCGACCATCACCTGCTCCCCTTCAGGGAGGGGACAGGCACTTCCCTGGGGCTGGGGGCCCTGCAGCAGCGCTCTGCAGGGTGATGGGAAGTCACTCTCTCTTGTGCCCCAAACAAGGGAGCAGCAGAGGTGGTTGGTGTGTTCCTCTGCCTAGAGAAGGGATGAATGGCAAGGAAAACTCTCCTGTGGATCAAACAGTACAAGATCCCCTCACCAGCTGTGACACGGGCTGTGCCCACAGCACACTGCAGCCTGCGGATGCCAGGAAGTTGCGCGGAGCCTCGGTTCTCCCGCCTGGCAACAGCTGAGTGGTTAAAGAGGCTTCTGTGGTGCATTTCTGCAGCCCTGAAAGGCTGAGCTGCCTTCCCCTCATTTGCACACTGGCAGAGCTGCTGAGATGAGCTCGCTGCTCCGCGCCAGAGAGCAGCAGTGCCCAAGGCACCCAGCTGCTAAAAATGGATGCCCTGTGCAGGGGTCAGCTCTCTACATGGGAGCTGGGAGGAGGTCAGGGCAGTGCCTTCGGTGAGAGATCTGGCCCAGACGAGGCTCTGTCAGGAGTACGTGCGAAGGAGGGGACGGACTCCATCAGCCTCCCATGCTCTTGGGGGATAATTGGCAGCTTCTTGTCCCAGTCAGTACGGAGGAAGAAGGGGAGATGCTGTCAGTTAGCATTAGCAAGAGCTGGCACAGCTCTCACAGCAGCTTGCAGAGCACCATCAACACATTCCTCAGGCTCAAGCCAGCGATTTAAGTCGCTTGCTTTTCTAGCGTAAGAGTCTGGTAATAATTTAAATCAGTGTAACTCCTCAAAAAGCAGTATTCTAAGAATTTCTGTCCAATTTACAAGTCAAATCACATGGGTTAGTACAGTCCATGATGCTACCTTAAGTGCTCCAGAAAATTTTGTTTTCTTCATTTTTTTGCAGCAATGAAATTTCTCTTTTAATTACAATTTTTTTGACAAGAATTTGCAGTAATTTTTTTAATCCTCTTTTTTGGATAAGGATCAGAAGAAGGTGGTTTGGAGGTTTTGCAAGAACAGCACAGGGAAAATTGCTGTGAATATTAAAATTATTTCAATGGACAATACTGTAATTCAGGGGTTTAGTTAAACCAGCAGACTGTCAAAAATGAGATTCATTATAATTCATCCTGAGAACAGGCATTGCAAGGGCTCTGTGCTCGTCCACTATTCTGCACACCACCCCAGTGAGAGCATTCCTTAGGAAGTGAAGTGAAACTCTTAGCAGTGAGTAGTGAGTGCAGTGCAACCTGAGCCCATGCCCTGGATCTCACAGGACCAGGAGAAAAGACAGTGTGGAGTCTGGTTTCCCACTCACAGTGGGGACTGCTGGGAGGAAGGAGGGGAGCAAGCAACACTAGAGCCACAAAGGTTGAGAAATGTTAATAATTCAGCATGCATTAACATGCACATTCCTTGCCTTGAAGGCAAAGAGCTTCAAATCAATTGCCTGGCACCTTTCAGCACAGGAGTGGCTGTTTCCACATGTCTCAGGTTCCCTCCAAGGGTGAAGTTACCCTTTTGGAGAACCAGGGACACCCTCCTCCCTGCTGCTGTCTGCAAAAGCTGTAGGCTCCAAGCTCAGGGCTCTCAGGCTGGTGCTGTTAGTCCCTCTCATGTGCTGAGACACTGCTGGCATCCAGTGAGGCCCTGCTGGAAACACAGCAGTGCCAGGAGGACTGCCCAGGCTTCCAAAATCATGCAGCGCTGCTAGGGAAGGGAAAACCAAATTTTCCTGCTGGCTGCCTTGGCCACAGTGCAGCTGAGCAGATGACAATGCTAACACCCCTCCCTCTGTTTTGCAGAGATCCAGGCACCTCTACTTGCCTGCTCCTGCTTCTGGGTTTTCTTTGAACCATGCCTACCTGGCATCTAATTCTGGCTCTCACCTTTCCCCTTCCTGGCACCCCATGGCAGGCTCCCTGGGTGCTGCCCCATGGTGAAGGAGAGCTGTGCTTGTGCTCTGCACACTTCTCTGCTCCTCTCTGAGGCAATTCCTGCTCAGGTCCTGCATCACTGTCCTGACATCCTCTCCCCTTTGCTTGTCCTCTGCACAAGAGAACAGCAGCCTGAAGTCCCTTTTGCTCTGAAGAAGAATCAGGACTGCCTGGTCTGCTAGGACTCCCCAGTCCCAGCACAGACAAGGCAAGTTTGGGGGGCTCTGCTCCAACCTCCCAACTGGGATGAGCAGCAGTGTGTGGTGCAGGGGCAAATCTTTGAGTGTGAGACTGCCCAACTTCATTACACAAGCCAGGCAAGCTGAAGGCTCCCTAGTGCACAGGGTGTGTTCTTGCCCTCACCAGACTGGTAACCTGCCAAAACTCCTGCCTTCCTCAGGAACCACCTCTTCCAAGTCGGGAAGGAGTGAATTTAGGAGCTGTTCTCAAACATGATCATTGGTCTGCATGGTTCACTCGTCTGTAGACACCTTTAATCTCTCCCCAGTGCTATCATTTTACGAAAGGACTTCAAACGGAAAGGCAGTTGCTGAAGTCTCACAACCTATTGTCAGAACCAACAGAAGGAGAGGAAAAATTGGAACCAGAAAAAAATGCATTTACAGTCTAATCTTGTGCTCAAACAATGCTGTACTATTTATGCTCCCAATGTATCCTTGAGTGCTGACATTTTATAGACAATTTCCAAAACAGGGCCTTGCCATTTTTGGATTATATTTCAGCTATAACTTTTAGGTCTAATTATTTGTGCTGACAACCACATATAAAAGAGGATATATCATTACAGTGGTGCAGCACTAGAGACACATCAGCATTCAGCATACTGACATACTAATAGCAAAGTAAGGGAGAGCAAGATTGTGGAGCTCTGCAATTTGCATTCGCACTCAGAAATTTTCTCTGATGAAAATAACACAACATTAAGGAGGGGAATAAGAGAAAAGATCCACTGTATCAAGATGAAATAACTTGTTAATAAATAACCTTGTAGCAGTCACAGAACAATAATTAAATGCATGGGTTAGCAGTGCACAGTTTTAAGTAAAGCTGGAAAAATGTACGATGTAATTATCAGTGCCAAACAAATTATAAGCATGGCAAATCCCAATGGAATACTTAGAAACTAATTTCTGGCTTCACATTAAATATTTGTGTATGTAGGTATTTTTGGTGGAGTGGGAAGGAAGGGTCGACACAAAGAATTAGAAATTCTCTACTCCTGCTGGCTTATATCCATTCTCAGCTGCCTCCCTTCAGCTAAACCATGTGGCTAAAACATTTAAGTGCACTGTCAAAGGTTTAGTCTCCAGAGGTGTCTCAGCCATCACAGCAGTGCTCCAAATTCACTGAAATCTGGGAGGCTTTAGGCCTTGGCTTTGATTTCTTCTCTTTTCTACCTTGTTCTCATTTTTCATCATTGTCTTGGGCTGAGGTAATTTTATCCTCTAACAAAATCTATTTTTAGAAGGTAAACAACAAAGGTCCCGTGCTTCAGTACAATCTAAATGAGAGCATGTTCCAGGGAGAGAAACGAGATCGAACTCAGTGTACTGGAACAACTGCTATGACAATTTGTTAAAACTTGTTCCAGTGATGATCATAAGGTAATTCATCCAGCTGCCTGATAGTTTGTGCGAGACAAGCCAGGGTCTCTTCCCCATCCACCTGGGGAGCAGTGTGAGCATCCCTCACCTACAGTACGTGTGGAAGGACAGATCCCCACTGAAACTGTTCCGTGAAGGAGTCATCTCTGGAAACTAAATCCAGACTTGGCCAGGAACACCAGCTTTTCTCAGCATGAAATCTTGAGTGCCTCGAGCTAGGTCTGGAGCTAGGTTTAATTTAAAGGCTGGAGTTGCCTTTCACTACAGTCCTTTATTCACCTCTGGCTCTCTGAGAGTAGCAGGACAGAGCAGAGCAAAGCACCAGTCAGGTTTTGCTGAGTGGCTATGAGCTCCTATGCATGACACTCAGGACCTCCCTGAGCCATCTTTGGTATGGCAGGGGCCACTGCCAGAGCTGCCTGCTCTCCTGGCAGCAGGAGGAAGACCCAGCCCCAGAGAAAAAAGGAGAGGCAGACCTGCTCATGCAAAGGGCTCTTGTCTGAGCATGGACGGAGCATGGAAAATGGGCCACCCCAGCGCAGGAACTGCTGAGGAGCAGGGAAGTTGCCTCAGCACAAGGGATCTGGATCTCAGCCAGCTGCCCCTGCTGTCTTGTGGCAACGGAGGGCAGTACGATGGGTTCTCCTCCAGCTGAGACCAAAAGTAGGCTTTTTGCCTCTAGAGAAAGTTAAAACTTTAAAAGCTACAGGAGGCATTGAGGAACCCACTCTCCCTAGCAGCTTGTGAGGGGACTGATCATTCTGATCTTGCTTCCAAAGACTGTTCTTGATCTTCAGCCAGAAAGCAGCAGCAGTTTAGAGGTATTATACTTGTACCTAGCGCAGATAAAGGGTTAGAGAAGGACCCCACACACAGCAGCATGCACTTCTTCCTACCCTGCCTTTGACGACACTGCCCTGGCTGACATGCAAAATGTATTCTGTGCACTTCAAATCTCAAGCAACAAAAGCATGCAAGCAGAGTATCAATGCCATCACCAGAGTCACAGCAAACAGTAAGCAGATTTCATCAGGCACACTATGGCTGTGCCTGGAAAGGAGCCAGTCTGCAGGGCCCCCTCCCCTTCTGGGGATGGCTCTCCTCTCCCTACTGGAAAAGTCCCATCTGACGTGGCGTACTGTAGATGGATAAGAAGTGAAAAGGACCAACCTTCTCGCTGATCTGAGAGATGAAAGTTTGTTTTGTTTGATGGCAGAGTGCGATGAAGATGAGGAGGGAATAAAAAAAGACAAGGAAAAACACAGAGAGTAAAAACAGGCCAAGCTTCATCTGTCCGCACACCACTGAAACGACAAGACAAGACTACAGAGGTCAGCCATGACTTCCCACCATGCACACACCACTCCCCAGCAGGGACAAGAGAGGCCACACTCGCACTGCTCTGGCCCAGAGCAGGGCCAGCCCCTCCGCCTCCCTGACCCACTCAGCACTCCTGGAGGCACGGCAGAGGGGACTGCACATCCCACACATCCCCACGTGGAGGGTGCTGCAGGGATGGCCCCGCTCTGGGCCAGATGCTGGACACACAGACATGTTTACAGGTGCAGAACACTCACACACACACAGAGCAAAGGACTGCAGCCATCACACAGACTGATGTGCTCCCATACACCCACTCCAGCTACACAGATGATGGCAAAGGCACTTAAAATCCATTGACCACACACTGGGAAGACCATATGCGTAAATTTGAATTTTATAAAGTATGAAAGAAATGCTCCAAGTGGTGAATCGAAAAATCTTCTACCATGAAGAGCTGTTCCCCCTCTCCAAACAAAGAGCTAAATGCAGCAGAGAGGTATTAGGCAAGTGACAGACATGCGCAGTCTCAGCTGGGCTCAGTTTTGAGAGCCTTATTGTACATTGTGCTGCGAGTAAGAGATGGACAAGAAACCAGAAGGACAAAAACACCCAGAGAATTGAGCAGGTCCCAGTTTTTGTTCCTGCGGGAGAGACAGCAGAAGGTTAGTTGCATTTTCCTTATAGACAAAGGAGATCTTATTTCTCTAGCAGGAGTGACCTCACTGCAGCTACAGATCTGTGGCATACCAGCTGTAATTGAACCCTCGCTGAGAGAATACACAAATGGATTTGATACTTAAAGACTGCTTATGAGTCACATTTTTGATGGGGGAAGGAGAAGGTGGGGGAAGGAATTTGCTTTCCAGCAGAAACACTGCACATTAGAGAACAGCATGTGGCATTATACAGTGCAACAGTACAGTAGGCCATTTCCAGCAATCAGAGGACAGGATTTTAACCAACACTGACACAGTACAGGCAAGGCAACAAGCTACCAATAACAGCTACCACAGTGGCCTATAGAGTGTAATGGAGCTTGCTGGCGAACAGCAAAACACTTATTTATATTTTTTCAATTGAACTGATGCCAGGTAACTCGAACCAGCCAACTCAGAGCTTAACTGCCGCATAAAGTGAGGGCCACATCCAGCGAGGAGCCCCACCAAGGTATCTATCTTTAAAACAAACAGTCCTAAGCTTGAAGTCCAGGTTTCCTCTGTCCTGCTTTAGAAAGGGGATTTACCTCTTGGTCTACAAAACATTAGCATAAGGCTCATTTGATCCTGTGAGACCCTGTGATGGGAGGGAACCTCTTTACTGCTGCTCCCAAGCCAGCACTTTATTTCCTAATCTAATGGGGCATATCACATCTGCATGGCTTCAGCAGACAATGAGGGCCTCCTGCCTTCTGCTCAGCTCTTCCCAACAGGGAGGATTTGTTTCCTGCCCTTGCCCAGGAAGGACAGTGCTTCTGGCAAACCAGGTGTGGTCATGTAAGGCTGTGTTTCTGGAAGGCAGCACTAACATCACAACAGGGCAACGACACAAACTCCAAGTGCTGCCAGTGTGGACCAACCTACTGCAGCCACTGGGACTGTGAGATTGAAGGGCAAGAGGCTGGTGAAGGGTGTGAGACTGAGGGATGATGCTGGAACAGCTACAGGAACACCTGTCCTTGCTGCTGAAGGCCCCAGAGCCAACCCTTGCCCTTAGGATGGACTGATGGACCCCGGCCATACCAAGGGGACTCACTGTGGTGCCATTTGGCCTGCCTGGGGGCAAGGTGAGGGGTGCTGCTCCACCAGCAGCTTTGTTTTGGGGAATCTGGCAGGGTTCACACTGCATCAGTGGGCATGGACAGGAGTAGGCTCCAGCAGAGGCTTTCCACAGGTGTTGACACTTCAGATTAGTGCTGGAAAGGTGAGGAGACACATGTGAAACACACTCATTCAAATAGACTACTTTCTGGTTTGTCAAACATGAACAAGTTTAGGACCTGCTATTTGTCATTAATTTGCTTGATTATCTCTTAATCCCATTTTATATTAGTGGCTTAAAAGCAATAAAAACCAGTACCAGGCTATTTTGGAACAGCTGTAAAGCAAGAGGGAACACCTGGGCAGAAAGTTCTCTCTGCTTTTCCCTTAGCTAAGGCTTAAACAGCTGCTGGTTCAGCTGAGATAAACCTGATAAATGGTAAATTGAAAGTTTCATCACCTTACAGGTTCCATTCACATGGTCCCTTATCTCCAGTGCTCTATCCATGTGACTCCTAAGGTAAAAAGCATGTTTTATCAACAGTTTTTCTGCCTTTTTACAGAACAAACGACTGAGCAGTGATGGTAAATAACAGCTGCCTCCCCACCATGCAGGGACAGAGGCAGAGGATTTAACCCTGGGGTTACCCAGAGTGTCCCCTGTGCAGGACACCACGGCTCACTAGGCACGCTACCGCGTTCTCACGAACCTGAGCTGCCTGGTAGCTAAGCTGAACACACCAGGCTAAGTGCAAGTCAAGTCACAGCAGAAAAGCCATCAGAGGACAGCAAACTCCAGAAGGTAAAAATGGGGCTCCATTTGAGATCCAAGCTGAAACAGCAAAGAAGCAAAGAGCAAGGCCGTATCAGACACGTGTCTGCCAGTCCTGACAGTCAGACGGCTCTCATGCTCTACAGGCAGGAATTCCTATGCTGATTGAATTTGGCTTTTACTCTGCCACAGATGTGCTTGTCTGTGCAGCAGCAGCAATACTCTAACCACAGCAGCTTGTTGCCAAAAGAATGATTTTGGATTTATGTGGGGCTCTGCTTTTGAATAGTCTTGGTCATTAACTGCCTGGAACAAGGCAGGGGGCTGTGGCCAGGATATGAACGCACAGGTCTAAGAGTTTAGATCACTAGCTCAAACAAAGGAACACATTTCTAAACCTTTTCAAAGTAGGAAGCTAATACTTCCCCTGAAAGCATCAAGAAAGTTCACTATCCCAACTGGTATTGCAATTCTACTGGGAACTGCCAGCATCTGTCCTGTGTGAAAACCCTCTGGTGCTATGCAAGGCTATAATATAAAGGCCAATCCAGACACTCTGGAATCCAAAAGACAGAGAGGTTAACAAAAACCCAGAGGGGGATGAACCTGTTCTGCTTATCTCCAAAAGCACATCTTGTGTCTCAAGGACTCCACATAAATCAAATTTTATCCTTTACAGCTTTTAGTGGTCTAGAGGAACAAAAGGACAGATTGTCTTTTTTACGCCAGATTACATGAGAATAAGACAACCTTCCATTATATCTGATGAACAATGTTCTCATGCCACAGTGATGAGTATATTCCATCCTAGAGAGACAGACAGGATGCTCAGGGTGCCCAGCCATCCTTTCCCATTCATAGTGCACACACATGCATGCATGAATTCAATTATGAGCAGAAAATCTCAGAGCACCAGAGACGTATTTCTTAGTCCTTTGTGCAAGTGGATATGGAAGGGGAGGAAATGGACATTTAGTTGGCACAGATATGCAGGCCTAATTGTTCCACAGATGTCTGTGCAGGTCATGTGGGGAGGAGGGGGAGAGGTTTTCAAGTACATTTTCGTGTTGCATTATCATACACTGAGCCACCAGTCACTCTCCTTCTATTTTCTATAAAGGTCATTTTAGAAATAATCAGACTTGAGCCTTGCAATGGACTTTGAACCATCAAAGGACTTTGCAAGGAATAAAATCATTAAGCTTATTTAGTTGAGTTCTATAAAGCACATTGGAATCTTTGGATGGAATGTGGTAGCTGAAGGACACAGAACTATTATTTATTAAACCATGATCATTACAAGCATTACAGCATAGCAGAATGCTCATAGAAACACACAGACGGTGAACACATTTCCTGCCAGGAGAAAAGATGACAAAAATATTCATAGTAATATTTGGGGAGGAGATAACTTGGCAGAAGCCTCCATGTGCTTCTCTGGCTCCAAAGCTGGGCAGCTCCAGTGTGAGGATACACAGCCACAGCAGCACGGCTACAGCTTCAGCACAGAGAAGCACCCGGGGGCAGAGGAAATGGAATTAAAAGTACTGAAATTCCACAAAAAGGACTGCCCTTTCTTCACCAGTGTCACTGGTCTGTGCTGCACTGTGGTGTTATCCCCAGGTCAGGACTGTGCAGGGCACACACAGGGACACCCATGGCCCATCAGACCCACGGCCTCCTCAGCCATGGAGCCGCTGCTGCGGGCCACACTCTGCAGCCTCTGCCACAGAGCCTTGGCTTCTTCTGATGGTGCAGGGCAGACATCTGTCCACAGCAGCACTCAGGGTCATCCAGTCTCATTCAAGTGCTGCTCTGTGTTTCCTGTCATCCAGGCATCTCCCTCACAAGTCTCTCTGGTCTCTGCTTGCCTGTGATCACTGCCAGGCCCTCAAGGACTGGCACTGCCCCTCTCTGGTCAAGTCCTGTCACCCCCAGCAACCCTGAGGAGAGGCAGGTTTAACACAGCACATTGCCAGAAGTGTGCATACAGCTGGCTTGTAAACAAACGTATTCCCTTGTTATTTAGCCCTTTTTCAGACATCTCCAGTTTTGGTTGCTGACTGTTCAACCACTGTCCTCAGCTTTTACTCTTCTCCTGGCAATAGCCCTGAGCTTTGACTGCTGTTGCTATTTTAGCTGCTTTAATATTACATAAGCAGAAAATGTTCTTTTTAAAGGCGTCAAGTCTTGTTGCTCCAGGCCTGTGTCAGTCATTCAGGATTATTATTATTTACACAAGGTCCCTGCTGCAGTAAGTATCATATAGCTACAAGTAGCCATTTCAGTGAGCTCCCTCAGTGCCTGAGCCTAAGCTACTGCCAAGTTCTCAAGGGTAAAATCCTGCAGAGGCCAGAGAATTGCTGCTAGGGACAGAGCAAAAACCTGAATTTCATTTTGGGTGATGGCTCCTTGGTGAAATTTGGCAAATAAAACTTCAGACTCCAAGCAGGGCTCCCTGCTGCCAAATGAAATACTAGACTGGCCTTTCAAAAAGCAGATCAAGAAAGAACAGATTTTTGCAGTAATACCATTTCTATTTACTGCAGTCTGATATAGTAGTTTGCAATTTGGGGACAAAGCAGATAATTCAGTTTTAAATGGCCTTTTAAAAAAAAAAAGTAGCTGTGCAGCTCCTTCTCTACAGTATGTCTAGTATTTTGGGCTAGAGAACTCACTGCACTTTCCCCACTGGGCCGTGCCTTGCAGGCCTGAAAAGCTGCACTTAAGAAGAGAAAACTGGGCAGCAGATTTCTCATTTGATGTCAAGTATGCAGCCAGGGCTCCTGTAAGTACTATTCTAATAGCACTGGGCATTGCTCACTGCTGTAAGCAGCACTGGGGAACACTTCTAGTGAACTCCCCAGTGTATTCTTACCCAAGTGAGTCTTCCTACTCATCTGCTTCATGTGTCAAGAAAGGAAAGGGTAGAAAACCCCTTCATATAGGGAAAGAGGATAATAATAGTGCATCTATTGTGGGGTGCACCACACAGGCAACCACCTTCACAGGCATTTTGCAGGACAAGACCTGTGGCTGAATATTCTTCTCTTGGTGCAGATGTCCCTGAAGCTGTAGGCAAATGAAAAGTGAAATGTGTTCCTAAAAACCCAATAGTATAGGTGAATCAGTGCAATTACACTGTATTCCCAGTGAGCATGACAAAATGACACCACCTTTTTTTTTTCCCCACACTAGGTCCAATCTGCCTTCTACTCTTAAATCAATTTCTTGAATGCCTTGAATCAACGTCTTGGATCTTTTGCTGCTAAATTAGATAGTAAGCTCTCTGGATTAGAGGAATCACATCCTCCATATGTTTCTATTCCCTTCCGTTCTCCCTGCAGCACCATCAAGTCCCAAATCTAATCATTGCTACAATATACTGTGGTAGCTGTAACCATGGACCACAAAGGGATGAGTGTTTCTTCATGGTGGTAATGATAACATCCAGACCACCACTGGCTTGTGGTTAAAGGGCAGGATAGGAATATGCCACTGTGCTCCCTTCAAAGTCCCTGCAATGGTGCAGACAGACACCTTGCCCTGGCATGCTCCCTGCTCTTGCTTTCACCCTGTTCCTGCTCCTCTGATGGTCTGGACATTTTGTGCCACCCTCCAGCAGTGGGAGGCAGACAGCTTCCAGTGCTGATCCCAGCCCCAGCCCAGCAGCAGCAGCCAGATAGACCCATCAGTGCAGAAGCAGAAGGCTTATGAGGGTTGCTTTCCAGCACACTTAGTAAGATGAAAATAATAGCTCCAAGGAAAATGCATCCATTTTCCTTTACAAATCCCTGGTGTGGAAATGTTTTAACTTTTAATGAAGTCCATCTGTGCAGAAGTGCTGGCTCTAAAGGATTTACAGAGACAAGACACTGGTGCAGCCTGCTCCTTCCTCCTCCTGTTTTTCCATTGATATAGAAAGCCCTGAGCAGTGCCCGGATACTCCTTCTCAGCACCCAGTCTCTTCCTTTGTTAGCATGAAAAGTATAAAGATGCTAATGAGCCTGTGCTTTCTAACACAGCCCACTCACAAAGGATTACCTGGGAGGCTAGGAAAGGGGAGAACATGATCAAAAACATAAATCCCAAGAGTCAAGAGACAAACAAACATTTGAACTATCAGAAAAGCAATAGGCTGTAAATGAGAGCAGGCAAAAGCAGTCCCAAGAACTCCACAGACTGGAAATTAGTGCTGCTGCTCAGCACTCAGCCACGCTTCCCAAGCAAGTGGACGACTCCTTGGGTATTCAGTACAATGAGGTCAATCACTACAAAACCACCAAGCAGTGGTGGTGCAGCCCACAGACTTAATTTCCACTGTAATTTAGCATTAATTAATGTCCTCTCTAATAAAGACACAGGCACTTTCTAAAGATCCTACTGTAAGTCACTGATCTGTGTAATGACAATACTGTAGATCTATCACAAAAAGAAAATACCAGGGATTCTTTTCTCCTGCATCCCAGACCTGAGAAAGTAAGATATTTCTAATTTTTTCCTTGCCTTAAAGAAATAGAATACTGTTCTTGGTTTGAGTAACTTTCTGTAGTCTCTAACTAATGTAGTAATAATAAGACCTTTTTTTTTTTGTAGAACATTTGCTATCAGAAACTGTAAGCAAAAATACCATCTAGGTCCTAGCATGCACAGGAAATATCATCTGATAACATCATCATAATTTATGGGGTGCCATGTCTTAAATATACAGAAAGACTTTATCAGGAACACATAAGTTGGAGACTCACATTGTAAAGATTATGTGCAAGAAAAAGGCTTGTTCCAAAAATTTATGTGTAAGAAAATGACAGTTAACAGCAAAACATACGTCAAAAGAACATGCTTTTGTCGGTGAACATGAGGATCCTCTCACATGTGCAGACCACCCACAGCCCATGCTGAGCCCCAACAGGACAGATGAACCTTGCTGAGCACAAGCCAAGTGTAAAATCCAGTACACTCCTCAGCCCTCTGGGATTCATTTGCTAAACAAAGAGCGTTCATTAGTAAGAAATCGTAAAGTTGTTAAGTAGAGGCTTTTCTACCTCTTGAAGCTTTTGTGCCTTTTTCAGCCACATGTCTATAGAAAATAGAACATTGGCAGTCTGAGCATGTCACAGGAAGCAAAAGCATCCCAAATACTGCAGCAGTACAGCTGTATATCCACACAAACCTATGCAAGAACAGCCAACCTGGTAACTAGAATCCTTTCTCTCAGAGAGCAAAGGGTCAATCTGGGATGAGTTTTAGTACAGCTTGCCTGAAAAATGAAATTGCAAGAATACAGGGAATTTAAAATCATCCATAAATACATTGTGAGAGTGAAATGAGCGATTCCACTGCATAGATATAGCTTCATCTTCTGAATGTGTTTAATTGGATACTTCAGTCTTCCAAAGACTCTTATAATCCAAATTAGGCTGCAAAATAAAAAAGCAGTTCCCCATAACAAGCAACAAAAACAATGCCAAAAGCCAGCCCTAGAATCAAACACACAGCATGAGAAGACTTTATTCTCATGTCCTCTTTCCATACTAACCAATGCATATACAGCCTTTAGATTGTATTTTCTTTCTTTAAATCAGAGGAAGGAAGAAATGAGTATGAGATTTTATTATTAGTCTGCAGATTTACTATATGGAAATAAAATCTGGTTCTAACTTCCTAATAAGCACAAGCACAAGAATGTTCTTTCTTTTCTTGGGAAAACCCATAACTACATTTCCCAGGGGTTCCTGACCAATGACTCTGGTTCTATAGAGTTCCATATGAAGCAGCATATTTTTTTTTCTCGCTGAAATTAACAGAAAGTGTATGGGGAATTTAGCACTTGGTTCCCTCCAAGCTAATTCAAACACTTTCAATGTAGAGCAACAAAGCTGCCAGGAGACTATCCTAATATAAAACCTAGTTATTTTGGGATGTTGAAAACAGTTTTAAATTGGCAACATAGCATAACCATTAGAAAAATTGCTTTACATGAATTGTGGCTAATTTCCAGCAGGTTCCCAGTGTGAGCCATTAATACCCAGAGGCTCAGTCATTGATGCATATAAGATGGATAAGGACAATTCCAAAAAGCTGTTCAGTTTTTAAAGGTACACATTCCAAAGCAGAGGCCTAAATATGGGCTCAGTATGGCTGATCACCTCTGACTGATCAGAGCATGACCACTTTTACACTACTCCACCATAGGTCAGTTTATACTGAAATGATTAAGCATCCCTTGATCCTAATCAAGACGACTATGACACAGAATTTAAGGAGCTCAAGAGAGAAAGGAATTCCCATGCTGCCCATGTTTCAGTATTTTACATAACACCATATAAACAGCAAAATCAGATTTGCTTTGAGTCAAACACAATGTTGATCAAAGGTATCATTGAACTTAACTTGCTGGGTTTTGAACAAAAGGCCCCATCACACAACCCACAATGTAATCAGGGCATGAAGGCAGGGAACGTTCTCCTTCCACTGAAAACCATGGAGATTTTGGGAAGGAGGAGAGTGACCTCCTTGGGTGGAAGCTGCTCTTACCTCGAACATAAAGGTTGGCTGGGGCAGAGTAGCGGGTTCCTGCGCTGTTGGTTGCAACACATTCATATTTGCCTTGGTCTGACTCCTCACTGTTCTCTATTTGCAGAGCTCCTGTACACAAACAAGATGAAACAGACAATTCAGGTTATGGCAAATCTGGTAATCAAACCAACAGCCTCTGAAAAGGAAGGCCACGCCTCACGCTTTTAAGGTATCCTCCTGGATAAATATTTCATGATGTTCCCTGGACCCACAAGGTACCAGCATGCAGCCAAAGGTACCCCCCGTCTGCTGATAGAAACTTGTGAAATTGATTATTGTTATTTTTCTAATGTGCAGGGAACCAGTTACTGATTTATTTCTAACCATCCCAACCACTTCTATTTTTTGCTTCAATAAAGGAAGAAAACATACACATACACACATATTAATTGCAGCTTTGTATGAGACTCCTGTCTAATAAAAGGACTTTTAATAAGTCTTTAATGAAAACAGGCAAGCACAAAGCACACTTAACTGTAGCTGTTTCCTATCTGATCCACACAAAGCCTAGCAAACACTCAACAAATTACGACCTTCCTGCAGAAATTGGCAGAGTCCCATCCCTCCCACCTCACCACTCTTCCTTGTTGATGTCTCAGACATCTCTTTTTGAGAAAACACTTTGCCTTTCGTCAGCTTTTTTCATGTTAGTGATCTCTGTATTTTTTTCAGATTTATTATATACAATATAAAAAGATCAGAAAGTCATGATGAAAGATACACACCAACGCAATACGCCTGATTTGCTGCACGGTGCTCATGTGAAGGCCACCCTCCTCCCTTTGTCCCAGCAGTGCCTGTTCCCCCAGCTTTGGGTTAGGAATAGTTGCTTATCCCAGGCTGCGCGTTCCTTCGGACATGATCTGATCCCATCCCCAAAGTGCCAAATGCATGAGGGGCACATGTAAATAATGGCAGTAATTGTCCGGGCACACAGAGTAGCAATTTACATGGGGAACCTGTACAGTACCACTGATGTGGAAGTGAGCAATGCTCTAAGCTGGTTTTCTCTCATCTACTCAGCCTATTCCACTGCTGTCCAGCAGCACTCAGCCTAGCAGCCTGGCCTTTCATCTGAATTCTTGCCCAGCACAGATGACTGCACAACTGGTCACAACTAAACTCCCTTAACTGGGCTCCATATGCAGACTAAAAGATGGAGATGCAGAGAAAGAAAGAAGCAGGATGCGTATGACAGCAACCTGGCACTGCAGGAGTGCGTGGCCTCTGGTCAGACACTGAAGTGTCTGCTGCTCAGCCTGCTTTCCCCAGGCATTGTGGGAATAATTTTTTAAGGGCCTCCAAGTGCTCAGATTCTGCTGGTTAGTATTGCCTGCGAGAAAGGAACTCTGCTCACAAACGATGTACCAAACCAAAAAACGTTAACCCCTTTGCTTGTAATGATCTGAACTCATTTCTGCCCGCCACAGTTCAAAATGACCACTGAGAGCCGCACTGAGAATAGCTGGTGAAATTGCCTTCTCCCTTCTTGCTGGTTCAAGCTGCAGAGGTCAAACTCAGTTTTTCATATCATCAGAACAGAGGAAAAACTAATGTGAATCAACCACTGCCACCTACATTATTTAGAAGGATAAATTGAGACTGTAGCATAAGCCTATATGTCATGGGGAAAAATGAACTTCCCTGGGTTCTGCCATATAATAAAAATGATGTACAGAGCCCTCCCTATTGTTGTATTAGTGCTGGAAATGAGGCTTCAGCTAGACAGAGAAAGCTTGTTTGCAGAAAGTCTTTCCACCTACTAACAAAAGGACCTGCCAGCTTGCCTGGCCACAGTGTGCTCTGGACAGCCGCAGGCTGAAGCCTGCAGAGCTCTGCTGCTTAATTCAGGGAGAACAGTGAATTCCTACACCCTGTCTGGGAAAAACATCTTCAAGCAGACAGCAGCATGATAGGCAGTGGAGCAGGACGAAGCTTCTCTGCATTGACAAGATACAGAGAATCAGAGAATCTAGAAATGGAAAAGACCTATTAGGTTACCTTGTGCATCCCTGGGGGCCAGGGCAGGATTACTCCCTGTTGTAAATGTACTTGTCTTGTGTCCAATCCCATTTTAAATGTGCCAACTGATAGGTCTTTCACCACTTCCTCAAGGAATTGATGCCACTGCCTGGTTATGCTCTCTGTCAGGAAGATTTTCTTGGAACTCACCATATATTACCCCCCTTTGTAATTTCTGATCATCACTCCTTGTGCATGCATGTGCTGCAGATCTCATTCCGAGAGCTTCCATCAAGCTTGTCTGGGAAAAGCTGTCTGCTGCAAAACATACCCAAGCTTAACAAAAAACCCAACTGGGCTGGAAGCAGAGCAAGCTTCAAGTGATAGCAGAGTCTGCCTAGAAAAAAGGTAAGATAATTCTTACCTAGATAATTCTGCCATAAACACAGACCTTTTTATATGACTCTGTTAGCCACTTAATACATATCACTGGTATTTTTTTACCCTTTATATGCATGATCACCATGCCTCTCAAATGTCAATCAAACTATTTTTCATCTTTAGAGACCTCAATAGCAGAAAGAAAAAAACTTACAAGAATGAAGAAAATGAGGGGAGTTTCAAAAGAAATGGTGTTATTGCCTGTCAACATGGACCGATTTCTAGAATTGTACTATGAACACGCAACATGTCCGCAACTGCCTACAAACTTCTCTGGGACACTGGGCAAGGGACTCTGGGTTTTTCTGGGTTGGCACAACTATTCAAACTACAGTGTGTCAGGAGGAAGACAAGAACCCAGAGCAGAAGGAAGTTAACACAAACCTCTCAAATGAAACAGAAAGAAAACAGGTACTGCAATAAATCATCATTAGATAAACACACAGATCCTGCAGCACAGCTGACAGCCAGCAGAAACTGGAAGGATCATGGTAAACTGATAGCAGTCAGCAGGGCTGTAGGGGTTTTCTTGAAGGACAACCTACAGCTATGTGTGATGGATCCAGGAAAGTGTAGGGTGTCTCAGAGTACAAAGATTTATGGATAAAGTTAAGAAGCTCAGACATTTCTGGAATCAGAAAGCTGGAGACAGAGACACATCTGAGACTTGGAAAAAAACTTCCTGTAAAATGCTCTCAGCCCTAGTTCAGTGATCCCAGAGAAAGACATCATCTCTTGGAGGGCTCATGTCTAAGCTGGACAGGACACATGGAGTACACATGGGATACACATGGACACATGGAAAGTTAAGAGCTGAGTTCTGAGTAGTATCTTTCCCTGAAATTCTTGGAAGCTGCATCCAAAGATGCTCAAAAGCACAGTGAATTCTTTGCCTTGACAAGTGCAAAGGACCTGATTTCTATTCCTAGCCCTGTCAACATCTCATAATCTTCTGCGCCTCTGCAAACCAAGGCTAGGGAGGCTGATCTACTTTCATTCATTGCTTTGGGATTTATGTTGCAGAAGTTGCTGAGTGAGGTCTTGCTCACACAGGATATTACTGCAGACATCTCCCATGGACTCCTCCAGTGCTCCCGTGCCAGGTGCCTTGTTCCCATCTGCATGGCTGAGTCCTGACGTGCAATCCTTTGGTGCATGCATGAGGACCGTCTACCCACCAGGACATGGACACAAGTACACAGAAGAGCAGTGAACAGCTGATTTGGGAGCTTGGGGGGCTCTGTAGGAGCACATGCCCATCAGAGTGAAACCTGTCCCTGCTGAGCACCACTCGACCCCCACTGCTCCTCCACCACTGAACTACAGCAGGGCTCCAGAGGAAGAGGGGAACAATTCCTCACCACACCGCCATGTCATGTCAGTCTTGCTTGTGCCTCAGACCTGCTCCTGATAACACATCTCAGCTTATCAGAGAGCTGACAGCTCCTGAGAAAAACCCCTGACTGCTCTCCACTGCCACAAGAATGGTGACAAGGCAGAGTTTTCTGGGGCTGAGGGCAGGAGTCAGTCGTGCTGACTGACAAACATTTCTTACTTTATATTCCTTACTCCTCTTTAGTCTGTGCGTGTAACTCCTTGCCAGCCTCTCGCCTTCCTCTTCCAGCTTCTTTTTTATTCTTTAACTTGGGCACAGACAACAGCTCCATTAGCAGCTTTCCAAGATACTTATCTATTCAAATATACTTGTGCTCAGGCAGAATCATTAGTTGCAGTGGCAGTGGTTAAAAGAAGCATTTAGAAAGTGCCCTGCACAGAGAAAGCATGGGGAAGGCAGATCCTGATAAGGGACGCTTTTTGGCAGTGCTGGGTACTGTTGTGCCATGGAGAGCTTGTCACTCTCTTCTCCAGGTGACAACCCAAATGTGAAAGGCTCTGAGCTGCCATGCAAATTGATCCCTCTGAAATCGTGCTCCATAGCTCATCGGGAGCTTGTGCTCTCTTCTCCCAGGGAGCACCGCATGGAGCCAAACACCACAGCTCCTGGGGCAATGCTTCCCTGTGCCAATTCAGGTCAGAGCTCCATCCCCAGCAGTAGGAACAGCTTTTTTTCTCTATCAGGGCATTCACAGCCTCAGTCCTCTGGGCTCACAACCAGGGGACTGACTTTTTGCCCTGGTTATAAAACCAGACATGGAATTAAACACTCCTGTAATTAAGCACCCAAGTCAGAGAAACCAGGCTGCAGACACAGCACTCATCCAAGGAAAGGACTTGCAATGCAGATGTAATGAACCCAGCTACCTGACCAGGGCCCCTCTTCTCAGCAAAGAGGTAAATTTAGCCCACCTGCACACTAGGCTATCCTAAAAGGCTTTTCTTTTCCCCTGCTTCCCATCAGCTTCCTTTGCATAAATACTACCTGACCTCTCCTCCAGCAGAATTCTTAGTGCCCTCTTCAGCCAGTTAATTCCCTCTTCAACAAGTTCTCAGATGTGGGTCCCAATCCCTTTAGTTAAAAATTCCCTCCTATGGAAGAAGAATTTCTCTAATAAAATCCAGAGAACTGTGGAGCAGGGTCAGAGACAATCCCAGACCAAATAAGGACTCATAAATGTGAATATGGTGGACACAAACATTGTGAGGCCCTGACAATGGGAGAGTTGGACTCTGACATCCTGGCTGCTGCCTGAGGTAACAAACACTTGCTGTGGGAGCTGTGAAAAACCACCAAATCATGCGAGAGTCACTAAAAATGAAGATAAGCATTTCCCATATTCACTATTTTTGGTAATTTATAACAGCAGCATCTCCCAGCTGTTACAAAGGATTGTACCTAGCCTCCACAAGCTATCAGCACTGCCAAATATGCAAAACAAGGTAACTACAAATGTATTTTCATTGTTAGTGTTCATTATGGTTATTATGCCTGCGAGGACAGGGATTGGCATACAAGGGGCCTGTTCTGGATGGCAGCACTGCTGAGAAATCACTCTCCTGAGCACCAGAGGCAGCTGCTGATAGTACCTGAATGCTGCCAGGAGCTGGACTCGGGCAGAGAGGGAGGAAAGGAGACCCAACATTCTCGGCAGCATGAGGCCTCCTCTTAGACAGCAGAGTTTCAGGATGCTCTGATCTCTCACTAGCAGGAACAGGGAATCTCAGGGGGCTCTGCCTCAGAAGCAAAACTCCAGCATTGTCAAAAGCTCAGTAACACCTCTGTGTGCTTCTAAAGGGACATGAGTCAATCTGAATGTGACAGTAAGAAACATGGCATTACAAGCATTTCCAGGCACTACCCCACCCAGCCTCCTCCTGACACATCTCCTGCAAGCAGATCTCATTTTTAAATTGTTTTTCTTTTGCTTTCTTCTGGTGACTGGAAAAGCTCAAGAAACAGGAAGAAAATCCTATAATACACAAAGTACAACCAAATGTACAAACACATACTCAAAAAGAGACAGCAAAATTCCTTTAGGTTCCTCTAATCTCTTTGGATAGCTTTACGCTCCAGCTCTCAGGATAGCGTTGAAATAATGGAGCTATATTTAAACCAGTTCACTTGGGACTGGAAAAGGTTTAGCTACAGCTATACAGAAGTTGGTGCTGGTGTTTACCTGGCTTCCCAGACAGCTTCTGACACCCAAGTGAGCTGATCTAAAGTTAATTCAGACAGACCTCTGCTACGCTGACGTCTGCAGGGAAGAAATACTCTTATGTATAGGAACCTCTGATATTTCCTGTGGTGACAGAAAAGTAACAAATAAGTCTGACTGGAAAGGGACAATGCCTGAGATGATGATATTTCTTTACCTCCTCATGTGTATCTGATCTAGCGCCTGTTCAGTCCAGCACCCACTATAAACACAACTGCATTCTGCTCTCTCTTACAGGCCAGAGCAGGAAAATGCAGGCAGGTTTCACAAAAGGTTGAGTGAGTTAAACTGTAGAGAAATGCTGGAAATGAACAGCTGATATTCTACTTTCAAAATATAAATGGGGCAAAACTTGCTTAAACATGGATTTGCTGATACTATCTGTGGGTCACCTTAAGAAGCCAGCTCTTGGCTAATCTGACACGCATTTGCCAGCTCTATGTCTTTCTGATGAACAAACAGGGATTTCAAGATTAAATTACTATCTGGGGCAGTCCCAGATGGGTGAAGAGTGAAGCTACAAATGGAAATTCTGACTTATGGATGGGAGCTCCTCCCATTTCAGGGAAGCCAGAGACGTCTTGGACAGGAAGAACCAAATATGTGTGGGTAGGGTCAAATGAGTTTGTTTAGAGATAAAAATCTTTTCCCTCTGTTTGGAGGGGTGCACAGTAGAATATGTCAGGTCATCCTCTGTCTAACCACATGTTCCCTCCAGGTGGGTTTTGCTGCCGCTCTGACAGAAATGTCTTGGATACCGTCCCAAATACTCCAGACACACAACTCCTAGCAACAATCACAGCAGCAATGAAATTAAACCAAACCCACCCCTTCCCCCCCAACATTATTACCAAAACGGTTCATTAAGAGCAATTAGTTCACCCTTCCTTTCAGACCAAATTAATGGATTCCAAAGCATCAAACTTACCTTAATGAGGAACAAGAGTGCAGCTGGGTATAGAACATGGCAGAACAGTCACTTCTACATGGACACAACCTCACCATCATAAAAGCACTTTCATCTAATCTGTCATTATCTTTAGAAATTCAGTGACCTCCATTTTAAATAAAAGGCATCAGGCTGACAGAAATCCTCTAGGAGAAGCCAGAGAGCAGCACGTGGCTTCTGTTTGCTCTCACAAAAATGTCATCTTTGACATTCAAACAGGACACATATATTTTAAATAATGTCAAGAACACTCTCAAAATACCTCATCAGGACTCAAACGGGGGTGGGAAGGGGGTGGGGGTGTGGGAAACTTATGTTTTATGAGATGGATGGTTCTTTCCACAGAGATGTGATCGGTTCCCAAGCAGGACGTATGGAGCATCCATGTGGTTCTGGTGCTGAGTCACTAATGCCATCAGCTGGGACGGGCGTGCAGCAAAGCATGCGGGGAGACCCTGGCATGGCTGCACACCCAGTGTGCTCAGAGTGGATGGCGAGTTAGCTTTCCATCTGTCACTTCATTTTAGTGTTTGCAGCAGGAATAGGAGATGAAGAAATAGTTTTAAGGAGTTTGTACCATCACAGCTGTCAATCTCCAGTGTTCCAAAGGGAGGAATGACAGATATGTAAGCCCATTCATATAAAATAAGGTTTGCGGTCTTTTTCCCTGACCCGGATTTGCTACAGGGGCAACTTAATGCAAATGTGTATCAAACAGCAATTCACATTTATTCTAAAATCACTTAACAGGAGCTGAAAACATTAACCCCCAGCAACAGAACCAGTTCCAAGAGTCAGATTGTTAACTTCCAGCAGTGATTCAGGGAAAAGGGGGAGGAAAGGGAGGAGGGGGAAAACTGAACGAACAAGGTTGTGTTGATTTATAGGTAGTAGTCATTCTGTCAAGAAATCCAGAGGTCAATCAAGAGGGGTAACCAAAATCACAAGAGAATTCAGAAGGGCCTTAGCACATAATGCTGATTAACATGCTAAAGCTAATCTAAAGAGACAGCTTTGAGTGTTTAGGCTAGAAAAAACAACACTCCAATTGGGAAGTCATTACTGGTGCATACAGGCTGTGAAAACTAGCCAGGGACTGTGCACCAGGCTGGGCTGGGCTGTCAAACCAGGGGTGGGTTTAATTAATGAAGGCTTAAACAGCCAGATATGCTCCTGATTTATCTATTTAAAACAAACCTTAATGCTGCAAAACAACACTGGAATGTTCATCTCAGAAATGGGAGTTTTGGTCAGTGGCTCTCCACTCTGCTGTCACATTAGAGGGTGAGTACACTTGAAAGAGAAACATGAGGAACACAAAAGTGTTCCTTATCCCAGAGTCACATTTGCCCAACCTTTCAAGAACTTTTCTCCTTCCAATTAGTTTCATGACCATCAGCAGCAGCACAGATGAATTTGACTATTCTCTTGTGAAAATGTTACCTCCACACACTTACCCCAAAGCAATCCATCTAAAAGCCCCGAGACACAAGACCTCAGAGGTCACAACTATGTGGGAAGTTCAGAGACTTTCAGGAGCTGCAAGAGATGTCAACTCTCCTGTGGTGGAGACCTGGGACCATTCCCAAACTTTTGCAAACTTTCCGTTGAATAACCCCCTTTCAACAGTGCAAAATTGCAATGGATGAGTCTACAAGAAATCACGCTAAAACCCAACTGAAATAAACACACTGTGGGAGAGTGCAGATGAGCGAGAGCACTGGCAGAGTTAGGGCTGAGAGTAAAAGCTGGGGATGAGAAACACCGGAGGAGAAGGGACAAGGCAGACAGGAGATGGAGTGACGTGACAACTGGAGGCACATTTCAGCATTCTTACCTCTGATCGGTGTACCACCTGGTGAGGTAATTTGAATGCAAATAAGATTAGAGAGAAGCATTAGTACAAAGAGGAAAGGAAGAAAATTATAACTAAAAAGCAGAAAGTTTTTTTAAAGCTAGAATTTGTATTAGCGCGACAGGAATAAACAAAAAGAAACTGATGTGCAATAAAAGTCAGAGTGACACTCTCAGGAGGTTAGTAAAGATTATTGCTTTCAGGAGTGCAGCATCCAGCCCTGCATTTTGCCATAAAGCCCCCACCCTCGTGAACAGGGGCCAAACTAAGCTGCCGAGGTGGCACTGCTGGCTGGCCTCATCACTTACATTCACCCACACCACTGTTCAAGCAGTTGAGATGGAGGACGCTTTGGGGAGGTGGTGCAGTGCCCCTTTTCCTCATCCAGAACAAGGAGGGTGTGTCCTGGGGCTGTGTGACTCTGAGTGTGCTGGGCAGGAGGGGTGGAAAGCGCATGGTTGCGGGCACTGGGTGCAATTTGGCTTTGAGGTTAGAATGACCAGTGGGACAAAATCTGCTCACTTAAAGACATTAAACTAAGAGGAAAGTGTAATAAATCAGTTTTGAGTCATTCTCCACATTCGCATAACCCTTGCATCAAGTTCCCTCTGGCAACAAAATTGGTGTCATGCAGAATTAACTTTACATACAGAAATATTTTGAAATGAAGTGGTTTCTGGTAATGTAACAATGGCACGCTAGCCAGACCTCTGTTGCTCCTGCCTTATTTGGATGTTAGGAGAAGAAAGGAATCCCTACCCTCTTTATAAGGCACTGGAGATAATTTTACATGCTGAAATGAGGAGTATCTTATAAGGAGGGCTTCTCTGGGAGTAAGGTTAAATTATCCTGTTGCAACAATCTATAAAGGTTCGTTTTATGAGGTCAAGGTATAGCAAGTGGAGGCTCCACTGGTCAGCATCTTGAGTTCAGTGTACAATCAATACTGAAGCATGATGGAGAAGCTCCAGCTGGGCAAATTGGCAGGGAACCCTCCTAATCCCCACTTTTGTCCCCTTGGTCTTAATTTGCACGTATGAAGGCTGTTAGTATAAGGGAGAGATTCATGCAAATTGAATCTGTAGGCAGTCCATGGTATGTGTTGGTTTTATGCAGATTTGTAGGATCTGAATACCAAGCACTTACCAAAGAAAACTGAGGAGTTTAAACAGACAGAAAAATAGGGTTAAACAGGACACAGTGTGTCAAATCATGTTCAGTGTATTGATTAATAAATACCAGTATGCATACAAGAGTGTCGTGTATCTCAGATTTACAGCTCATTCCATTATCCACAACAATGATCACCCAATGGGAAAGAAAGACAGAAAAGAATTTCTGTAAATACAAAGAAGGCATATTTTAAGCACATTTAACTTGCCTCTTAAAAAGTAATCACAATATTTATACTTATTCATTTTCTTTCCTAACTACCCTTCCTTAAGGCAGAGTCCCTTTTTTGAAGCATGAGCGCAATTCAAACTACTCATTTTAGCATTTTCCTCTGCCAAGATGACATTACCCCATTTTAACTTTGTGCCTCTCTTTATGTTTTCTGATGTCTTCTATCCAGAGATGACTGAAGTATCAAGAAAAATCTTGCAGTGACTGAAGCTGAGGGTAATCTCTTTCTTGCAATAACAAATCTGCTGCTTACTTATGTATCTTAGTAACTACTGCTACCCTTAACAGAACAGTTATACCCAGAGATACTTGCATGGAATAGCACAGCCATGGAAAACAGGGTTATTTCTCTTTGCCTGTTTGGAAAGTTTGCCAAGTGATAATTTTGCCCTGTTTGGTCTAGGGCATTCCCGCTCTGGTGTATTGCGTGTCCCCCGCCCCATCCCTTCCACAATTTTCATAGTTAAGAAAAGCATCACCACCATGTGTCACTCCCATGGGAATGGTGCAAAGACTTTGAGCACAAGCCCAAAGGGCTGAAAACATGACTTCCTTATCTCTCATCTGGTTGAAATAGGGTTTGTTGCTCTGTCTTAGAACTGAAAAGATTTGCAGGAAATCTTTTTATCTACTCCCTCCAGAGGCTCAACCCTTTCCCTCTTATGCAATTGTCTGTACAGAGCTCTAGAAGCAACTACATACTTGAAGCAGATTCCCTAAAATGTTAAATGTGGCCAGCTTATTTTTTCTTGAGTTGAATCCTAACCCTCCTGGCTTCTGAAAGCAATCCAGCCCTTGTAGGAGCAACACAGACGCTTGTTGTATTTACTGCAGTGTTTGTTCCACGTCTCTCTCACCTTTGCAAAGTTAAGATATTCACCTTTCACTCAGAGGACACCATTATAGAGCATGCACAAGGCTTTTCAGCTAGACCCCAAATTTCCTCATCCAGAAAAAACAAACAGAAGTTTCCCTTTATCCTTCACATCAAATGATGATGCATCTCTGGCTGTTGTCCTTTTAGGGTGTCCCTCAAAGGGACAGATCACAGCACACAGGTCACAGAGTGCCAATGTAAGAGAGTCCATCAAGTGATGGAGGTGTCACCACTCAAATGGTTACTGAGGCCAACTTGTGCCCTGTGATCACCAGGCTGCTTTATGCAAAGGGCACCCCAAGATCAAACTTCAAACCCAATTCCTTGTGTTTGAAAGGTTTGAAACATTCATAAGAAAGGAGAGTTTATTTTCTCTTCATGACAACAGACACGGAGTAACACCCCATATGTTCACCTCAGTCAGGAACCAGTGCTGATCCTGATATTCTCTGCGTACTGGAAGCATCCAGCCAGACACCCAAAGCAAGGAAAACCAGAATGATACACTGGAAAACCCCCTGGGGTTATTCTTGTCAGTATTTCCCAGGGTGGAGAAGCTCTGTTGGAGAAGGGACTTCACTCTGCTGACAAACTCACCACAGGCTTACCAACATCCCACTTCCTTGTAGGAACCTAAAACACCAAAAAATCACTCCAAAGCAACATCAGCAGAGAAACCAAGGCTTGTGCTAGCTGAGCACTGGAGCAATGCAAAACTGAATTCTAGAGAACTCTGACAGTGCTCTTGGCTACTTCATAACACAGGTTATGGGGAAACTCTTTTCAAAAGTGAAAGTACTACAGGAAAGACTATTTGCCACCAAATGCCACAGGGAGTCTGAATGTATTTCACAACTGTTGTGTGCACCTCACACAGCAAGACCCAGGCGTGCAGTTAGGTTCTTCCAGGAGACAAAACTTCAGCTGTCAGCTGGCTGTTATTGGCCACTACATTGCTTCAACCCTTTTCCAGTCAGTCCTGTCTGAGAGCATCCATCCTTGTGTGAGTTCCCTGATCCTTCTGGATAATACTACCCAATCTCCACTCTTTCAGGCTGTCCCTACATCTTCTCCCAAGACAATGCCCATCTGACGTCTGGACTCAAAGCTGTCCCTTGCTAGGAGCTGAACATCTGCTGGATTCTGACTGCTGGGTACTACCAGGGAAGCAGGATATGGACATCATGGTCACTTCACTGGGACAGAGGCACCACCTCTTTTTGCATGTTTGCTCTGTGCATGTTGGATATGCCTTTTGTCTCCAAGTAAGTAGTGCTTCCACTGACAGGATCAAGCCTAAATGAAAATGCTTGCTGGTAACTCTGATACCCAAATGCAGCAAGGTGATGTGGTGAGCCAGCTCCCACTGCTTCTGTGTTAGAGGCACCTTCACTTTTCCAGACAGTGACTGAAATCACCCGCAGAGTCCTCTCTAATACCTTACTGGCAGTTAATTGTCTGAAAGTCGCACTAGGATCTAGGGCATGGTTCTGTAACTCAGCTAATTGAAAGTGATTAAAAGAGAATGATACTTTTTGTAACACTAAGTTCTCTATTAGATGAAAGATAATGCTTTCTGTTTTTCTGGAGTTTCCTTACACAGCAAAGATGTATGTTAACAGTCAGAATAGCTATTTATTCTATTTGACATTTTGTTCATAGGTTTTCTGAAGAGTAAGGTGGAAGAGCCATTCTTCAGCTATGAAAATCACTGGTGACATTGAAGAGCTTTCAGAGTATGAATTCCAACTGAATTTTGAAGTCCTCAGGAGCTTCTGATCCAAGAATCTGTACCAGAAGAACTGTAAAGCATCAGCACAATCTGATCTATACTGAGAGAGCTTCCACCACACATCATTAACTGATTTTAAAACATGGTTAGAGGTGCAGCACTGACTCTGGCTGCCAGAACTCATGTGTGTCATCACCTGCAATACTACAGTGCCTGGACAGCTTTAAAATCAGTTTAGCCAACAAGTTTTAAATGTGTTAGCATGCTGGGGAGGTTTCCCAGCCCAGAGCTGGCCTTAGATCCTGTGTCACTGACTGAGAGGCAAGGAGTGAAGTTACACACCCTGGGGGGAGAACAGGGAGTTGTCCTGAGTCACTGCACTTGCAGAAAAGCAGCCTCTCCACAAGAGGTGGGAAGTACTAGCAAGATGAACGAGGGAGAATTTGCTACAACCAGCATGAGTCAGAGACCTTGCTTTTGCCTTGATCTGGGAAAATAGAGACGAAACCCTGTATTTATTTGTGTTCTCATCTCCATAGCTGTTAGCCTAACATTTACTGGCAAAACTAGTCAAGAACCGGACTTAAAATAGAATTAAGCTTTACTTGGGAAGAAAAACCTAAACAATGGTGAGAAATAGTTTAAAAAGCCCTCCAAACATAGTTATGCTGTCAGAAGGTGTAATAGGAAAAATGCATATACACACATTTACATGTCATTACTAAATGAGGGAGAGCAGGATACAAGGCACATTTATGAACTGTTCATTTGCTCCTGACAAAGACACCAGTTTGAAGGGGTTAAAAAAGCCTAAGATGATGGCTTGGATGCCTTAAACCACAAACTCTGGTACCTTGACAGAAGATGAACAGAACTCTAGAAACTGATGTTCAGAGCCCCCTGGGGCACATGATCTGACTGCATGCAAGTTCAAAGACCTGCCTGAAGCCCCCAGAGCACTGCCAGCCCACATAACTATGAGCGTCAGAAGAGAGCACCTTTCCCAAACATGCTGCTTCTTTACCTCAAACTATTTATACCATACTAGGAGCCTGAAGAAACAAAATCATCCCTCAACCCCCTCTCTACGTCAGACTCCAAGGCTGCTTTGACCTTGGTGACCTGTATTTTGTACATCTGAATACTAATATATTATGTACTCATTGAAGGTCGGACACTATACACACAGTATTGGGCTCACAATGTGCTGCAGCTATTTTAACTGTATTACATCTGTCTCGCTTTTATTGGGTTTTAATTAAATGAAATTAAATGAGCGTATATTTAGATTGAGATAGTATAAACTGACATTCATGCAGATATGCCAGGCTGACTATAAGATACGATCTTAATGGAGCAGAGACTTTGCAAACTATTAAACTCTACCATATAATGAGGTATCTATTCAAATACTCTTTTCTTTGAAAAACAACTCTGCCCAACTATGGTGTAGTGTTGGAGAGCTCAATTAGCACCTTGCAGAATGAATGGGAAACCACTCAAGCCATCACATTGCTCATACAGGGTGCTGCAGTCACCTAAGTGGGACTCAGGCACTTCAAAGTGCAGGCCCTACTTTATGTCCACCACAAATACAGGCAAAATCCACAAATGCAAGCGGGGGATGAATCCCTGGCCCATGAAAAGCTGCGAACTTCATGCTCCTCACTCATGCCAGGGTGAACACAGCCTTAGTGAACCTTGGCATTGTATAGCCAGGTCTCTGAAAACAAAACTTCAAACTCATATTTAGAAGTCTTGCACTGAACTGTAGAAACCTCCCATACTACATTAGAGAGCTAATCAATTTCTTTTGTGAGTCTGTGGATGTGTGCTGCTCATTGATTTCTAAAAGGTTCCCTTGACACCTCCCTTGGTAATTACTGTGTCTTCAGCAAGCAGCCAGCTCTAGAGTTTGAATCCCAGGTGAAATATTCAATTGAGATGTTGCTCAAGAACAGCAAATAGGAATCAAAACTTGGACACTGTGACAGGCTTTACTAGTTTGTTTTTAAACTTTCTATCTCACCAAACTTGTGAAGCAGCTGGTAGAGAGGCAGCCAAGTGCCTGTGAAAAGGAGGCTGGAGAATGTACAGCAAGTGCACCAGAGGCTGCCTTGCTGCTCATTTATGGTAATCTCTGATGCTGATTTAGTCAGCTACGAAGTGAAACACATTCATGTGCACTTTCCTACTGCTGCTTCCTAAAGCTTCTCAGAATAATTAACAAGTGTGATATTTTCTTCCAGCACAAACAGATCAAGATTAAACCATGTTGTGGGGGAGATAAGCTAAAGGTCACTGGGAAATTTCATAAACTATAAATGCATTAGTATAATTAGTGTTCACTGGTACATCAAGGTGGGATCAGGAGTGTCAGGCTGAGTTCTATTTTTGCTGAGAGTGATGTCTCACTTACCCACTCCTCCAAGCACAAACCTACTTCTCATCATCCAAGCATCATCAAATGTATGCAGAAGGCTCCTGCTACGAGGAAATGCTTCAAGGCATTCACCTTGGTAAGAAGAAGATGGTGATGCCTTGGCAGCAGCACTCGTAACAAATGGCTTTTGAGTGCCCAGAGATTATTGTCAGGCAAGGCCGTCTGCTTCATATCTAAGCATGAGACCTCTCCAGACCAAAGCTGTTCCAGCTCTGGCCCCTTCTGCACTTTGTGTAGGGTACTGGGGACTTTTTCCCCCCAGACTAAAACTCCTGTGTAGTCATGCTGTGCACTGTTAAACAGACACCCTAATTCAAAATGGGGAGCTCCACTTCATCAGTAAATAAACCAATGTCTTATTTTCTTTAATTCTCTAAAGGGCCTTACAGTCCTGGGAGACTGAACAGTGCAGTAAAAAAACAAGAATTCCTTGCTAAAATGAGTGCATTCTTAGCCACCTCTAAGAAATAACCATCTGTATTTCAAAAGCTAGTATTTGGCTTTTCAAACAAAAGAATCTAAAAGAAATGGTGTACTTCAAAACTGTGTCCACCTTTCTTTGAAATCCACAGAATTGCTGCTATTTGGATTTTTCTTTATTCTTGTGGTGTTACATAGTAAGGATGGTAATGAGCTCAACGGAAAGCAGAGCACTCTCTCGCAGAGTCTGTATAAGGAGTAAAGTTGCATAGGACCACTGATCATAAAATCTCAACCACTATCTCATTAGCCTGATTTGCACTGTGCTCCTATTAAAAAATACCTGAGACCCACTGAGTTGGCAGTGAAATGTCTGAGCCTACCAAGGATTTGGGGCAATATCAAGAAGGTCTACCGCAGAAGATATCCAGGTGATGTTCCAAAAGGCATGTCCACTGTAATGTCTCCTTTTAACAAGCCACGATATCCTGCCAGAGAGGATCAGCTCCAAAAACTGTTTTTACATCATAAAAGAAACAAGCTCAGAGCAAACTGACATTTGGGTTTAGAATTGCATTTCACAGAAAAAATAACAGCAGCATGTAAAGAGAAAAGGGAGGAAGGGTGAGGAGGCTGGGAAGGCTTACTTGCTTTGCCACCTTACCCGAGCGGAGCTGCTTGATTCGCCCGTTGCTGGTCGCAGTGTCAACGGGCAGGAAATCCTTGAACCAGGAGATTTCGGGATCAGGGTTACCACTGGCAGCACAGAGCATCGTGGCTGTGCGGGCCTTCTCCACCACCTTCAGCTGAGGGCCCATGTCAATGGTGGGGAAGCCAGCTGGGAGGTGGTCCTCTGCAAGAGCAAAAAACACACAAGGTTAAAGAGAAACACTCCAGCGTAGCAATGGGGTACAGTTGTAGTGACAGCAGTGCCACCGTACAGCATCTGTGCCTCTGCTGGGAAACAGCAGCCTGACTTCCCTACTGAGAAGGTTATCAAGCCCTCAAAGCACATTAGGCACTGTAATGAGCATTCATTACACCAATAGAAGCTTCCACTAAATTTAACTCCATTTAAATCAATTGCCTTGGGAAACGTCCATAATTTTCATTGATACGTAAGCTCTGTCCATTGTTGTTAATAATTCAGTAAAAGCAGGTATTCGACTTTTTGTGGGAGGACTGAGTTGAAGGTAACAGACAAACACAAAGCCAAATAGATTGAGGCATCTTGAAAAACAACAACTAAACAATAAAACCCCTTAGAAAGGTCCAGAGAGGCCCATTTTATCTTTTTTTTTTGACTAGCAACATTCTGTCACATCGGTAGGATAGACTGTAAATTTCTTCTTCATGCCTCCAAATCTGATTCTGAAGGTTTTTAGAAACTAATGAATGTAAAGCTAATGAGCCACACTCTGCTCATGAGCCGCCTGGCCAGACTGTGTCGTGGCAAGCTCCTGGTGCATTTTCTGGGCAGTGGAGAGCAACAGAGCCATGTGATAAACAGCCAGTGCAGGCTCTGGCATGGCCTACTACAATACTGTGAAACCAAGCACCCCCTCAACTGCTGAAATCATTCATAGAGTAGGTAGGAAAATAGTTAATTGGGTTTGCTGCTGCAGAGCACGCTCAGGTAGGCTGGGTGGAATACATTAGGCAGCCTTCACTGATAAGCCAAGGCATGCTCCAACATCGTCATTCAATAGCAGCTGCAGAACTGAGCTCATTTATTCACTCTGTGGCAAGATGTACTGTACTTTGCTAAGCCTGAACTGCAATCAAAAGAACATACTTTCACAGAAAAATAGAACTTGAAGAACATTAAGAAGCTTTTAAAGCACCAGAAACTCAATTATTTTCAGTATGTTTCTTTTTTCTCCTGTTTTAAGGAACCTTAAGCAAACTCTTTTGGCAAATCCAATTCTGCGAGGCAATGTTTAAACAAACAAGACCTTAGCATCTTCCCAAGTCCCAGAGGAGTCTGAACTTGCTGCAGTCTGATTTTTCCTGCTATCACTGCACATCTGGAATTGTACCCCTCACTCCTCACAGGAACATACTAGCAAGAGGTCATCTCAGGTGCTTCCTTCTACCTCTACTGCCACATCTGCAGCACAAACACGGCCTGTGGTAGCTAATCTTTCATATGTCTAACTAAGATCTCAAGAGAATTCCCAAGATCCTTGACTTGTTTGCAAATCAAGAATGTAGTACAAGGCAACATCTGATGGAAACAAAAAAATGCCTGGGAATATCATTTAAATGAGAGTGATTATGAAGCATTCAAGGTTTTCTACAGGAAAAAAGGTTCCCAATGCTTATTAAAAGCACAAACTGTATTTTGTCTCCCAGATGGACCTCCTGAGAAACCTCTCCAATCATGAGCAAACATAAATGGAATTATTTTTTTTAAATGAAAGGTACTATGAAAACTAGTTCTTTTTAAATTTGCTCTCCATTGATTTTTAGAGACAAAAGGTACATAGAGCTTAACTGGAATGACACCAGCACCAGCATTCAATAGCAAGCAAGAGAAGCACTCAATACTGAGCAACCACAATGTATACTTCTACATGGCTGAAAAGAAACAAAAGAAGGGTACACACAAAAGTACAACACGGTATAGACTGAAAAGCAAAGGAAGACACATAGAAAAAGCAGCAAATAATGACAGTCCCTTGGATTAAAGCCAAGTATGCCTATAGTGCAGCACCTTGCTATTTAGGGTATTGAAAACAGATGTTTACTCTGGGGAGGCTGAAACCCTGAAGTGATCTAATCTAATCACCACGATTACCATTGACAATCTTCTCTGGTTTGCACAAGATCTTACAAAGAATGCACTGAGCTAAGTATCACCCACTTAACTTCATCTAAAGTCTGTGTGGAGGCTTAGCACACAGCTGAAAGCAAACCTGAAACCAGCATTTGTGCAAGAAATCTCTTCCTGTCTGCCATGATCCCTGCCCACAGACAGGAGAGAGACCAGAGAGTCCTTCACAGTGTCTGATCCACAGGTACACGACCAGTCTGCTGCACTGGAGCGACTGTTCAATCAAAATTAGCAGTTTGTGATGAGCCACAGAGCAGTAGAAATTACAGCAACTAACCTTGGCTTCACTGAGCACAACACAGACACTGATTACAAACACCCAGAAGCAAAGCTTCCTCTGCTGTTCCAGAACTCTTGGCTCAAGCCTTTTCTAGACTCCAAAGTTAAATACAACGCTGCTCCCATGCCATCCACCCCCTGCAACACCAAGTCATTACAGAGCCCAGCTGACAACACTGGGCACTCACCAGCTGAACAGGGGGCACAGGTTACCACCACATGATGATCCTCAGTACCCACACCCCACACCATGCTGGACACAGACAAGCACAGCTAGCCCTGAAAGGTTCATGCAGTGCACAGTCTCTTCCCTCTTAATTGAATACAAGCTCCAAAAGTATTGTGGCAAATGACAGTAGTAGAGAAATGATGCATCCTTCATGGTCAGAGCCACAGCACATTTCCTGGACTAGCACTGGGTACTGGTACAGCCCAACTTCCATGCACGCCTGGAGCCTGAAACCACCAGAACTCCAGCAAGCAGTGCTGGCATGCCTGCATCTACCAAGCAAGGGCTTGCTTGATCCCTTGTCAATTACACACAGAGCACTGGTGTTTAAGAGCAGCAGTGTGAACTCCAGGAGGCTGCAGTCCCAGGTCACATCACTGTGTGATGAGATGCCTGGGGAAATCTGACAGTTGGTCTCTGATGACACCTCAGACACCCAGAGGCTGGAGTTCACCTGCTGTTAGTTCTGAGGTAGCTTCAGGGGACATGCACTAGGGACAAGGTCAGAGTATCTGGGGATCTAGCTCAAGAGGAGGACAAGCACCTTCTCCAGAGGGGGTCCAAGATGTACCTGTACCATCATGAAATGGGGAGCCTCAACCACTCCAGGTCTCCCCTGTATTGTGTGGCTCTGGCAGCTCCCCAAAACCCTCCTGGAAAAGAGTGGCTTTGGAGCAAACCTGAGCCGGTCACACCGCAGAGCACAGCCCAGAACAAGCCCACGCCTGCCCTGTCAGCAACACTCCTGCAGAGATAACAGGGCTTCGTTCCAGCCGGGGACGGCGAGGGATGTGTCTGTGTTCAAACACTACAGACCACGATAGGAGTTCAGAGCTGTTCTTGCCGTGCCTTACCCTCAGGCAAAAGTCTAATCTAGGTATAATTATGAGGCTCAGTCATGCCTCGGCTCCTTTCAGCCCCTGCTCGCTGTACTAACTTGTCTGCACACGGAGCTTGTCAGTAATAGCCAACCTCCTGTTCCAGCCAATACGAGAATACTCAAGAAAATGAGTTTGTCAGCACTTGGTTTTATTCGAGGATAGCCAGTGTGCCTTCAATGCACATTAGAGCAGGCTATGAATCTGCTTTCAAGTGCATACCATCGAAACCAGCTTTTATTTCTGGGTTTCAGGTACTTTCAGAAAGTAGACATCAGGTTAGAGCAAGTAAAATCTAGGCACAACAGGATTCTTTGGGGCACTGCAAGCTCTAACTGCCTCCATGGACTACAGCAGCAGTAGCAGAAATGACAGAGAAAAGCAGGAATAGAGAAGAAAAGTAGGAGGAAGGGAGAGGGAAACAAAAAGAGAAAAAAGAACAGACGAGTGGGTTTTGCAGTTACAAACTGAAACTTGGAAAACCCACAACCAGGCTAAGGTCTTGCTAGCAGCAGTCACCAAGGAGACAGGAATGTCCCTCTGGCACCTAGCATGACAGCATGGGCAGAGGATATCTCCTCTCACTTGACAGCTCCCTTTGCTAATCTTCTTTCTGAGGTGACAGAAATCTAACCCCTGCTCTCATATGGCTCTTTTGTGCCACACATTTCTCATCTTTACGGGAAAAGCTAAGGTAAAAAACCTTTCCCACAGCCCCAAAGTGGAGCCGAGACCTCCTTTAGAGCAGCTACAATTACATGGCTTGTTCCTCAGCTCCCCAGAAAACCACCTTTCCTGAGGATGCTGCTGTGAGAGACATACCCCTCGGTGTGTCCTTATTTTCTGCATCACTCGAAATATCAAGTGATGATAAGGGACACGGAGGCAATTGCAATTTACGTCTTACAAGAAGCACGGATCAGCCCCAGCATGGAATGGTGTGTAGATAACAGCTGCTTGCAAAAAAGGCCTGCAGAGGAGTCTGTGGTGAGCACAGCTGTTGACAGCTGAATCCTGCAGGATTACCCCCAGGATTTTGCTGAAAACTTGTAATCTCTCACAGGACAGGAAAGTTGGAGGAGCTGAATATCAAATTGCTATCAGCACAAACACTGTACAGCTCTCACTGCTCTTGCAGGCAAGCAGTTGTGTTTTGGGGGGTCATATCCCGCCTTGGCACCTGTAAAACCTTCCCCCTACCACTGTTTATTTCCTCTGTGTCAACATAGGAAATGGTATTTTAGAAATGATAGTGCAAACTGTAAACACATTTATGTGAGTTATTTGTCACATTCTTCTTCCTATAAAAGCCAGGCCTGCTTACTATCACGAGTCCAATTGTTCAGACTGCTGAGGGAAAGCTAAAAAATGATACCAAATATAATTTGAAAATAGGAAAAAGTAGCTTTTCTACACATTACAGCTACAGCTGCGAGGTTAAATCTCTTACAATCTATCAAAACCACTGCCCCACTGGAAGGGGTGTTCTCAACTCCTTTCAAGTGAGATATTGGGCCTTATCCCCACACAGGGCTGGAAATGGCTTATCTGGGCCACTGGCTGCCGCCAGCCTGCATCAGCTGAGGAACTTCCAGATCAACATCAATTTTAGGGTCTCGGGTAGGGATGATTAAAACACAAAGCTGCTTTGTTTTCAATTCTGCCAGCTATCTGAAACCACTCAGGAGTGTGTGGTGCTAGGGACAAGCCAAGAAATGGATTGAGGGCAGAGACATCTCTGATAAATGTGTTTGACTGTGGTCAGCATTGCACAGGAGCAGGATACACAGACCAAAAGCTATTTCACATGTTCCTTACCCATTCGGTGAGGCAGGCTGGGATCACACCCAGCTCCCGTCACCAGGGCTGAACTGATCCTGCCCAGATGTAGTGGTTTGATGCACTGTAGCACAGGATGTTGGAGGGATAACCCTTGTCTACTGACAGACTTCTACTTGATGGATCAATGGAATTACTTTGCAAATTCTGCAAGGTTCCGAATCTCCCTTTGAGACACTGAAATGCATTTGCAAATGCAAAATCATCAGTGCAAGGACGATAGGCTGGGTAGTCGGCAACATTAACTAAGGAAAGACGCAAGGCAGTAACATTGTAAGCACACCACAAAGCAGGACATCTGTTTGCTGAATAAACAGCCCTGATTCCTTCAGCACAGGTTACACAGCACAGCTATTCAATTACCGCAAGACAATCAAAAGCAGTCGAGCAATCCAGCGGCCCAGAAGAACGGCATCACTTTACATGATAAGAAAACCCTGACATTGCTCTGCTCAGGTTCAACCGAAGCTGCACAAAGAGCATTTTATCAGCCATTTTGAGGCAGTGCTCTCTTTCTGCATCCTTCTTACAGAAGTCCCTTAAGGGGTGCGCCACAAATATTATCCAAATTCATGGTCTCCAAAGGCTGCCCAGCGCTGGGCTCCCGCCCATGCAGGGAGTGGCGGGCGGAGCGCATTTGTGCGAACTGGCAGCCGGAACCAAGTCTCATCCAGGCTAATGAAAACCCCCCTCGACATTGGCACCGCCTTGCAATTGCCTGAGGAAAAGGTGGGGCAGCGAAACCAACCTGTTTCAAAGGCAGCAAAGTCGTAATTACTGGGTTAGTAAGTATAAAACAGTTTCAGGCAGGCACAAAATACAAACAGTCATCTATTGATGACAAGGCTTTTAATGACAAATCTGCTGGCTTTGTATGACATCATGCCAGCGTGACATGCTGAAGCCGTGTATTGAAAATGGGGAGAAGGGCACAGATGAATGGGTGGGTGTGGAAACAGGCTCCAGAAGGGCTTCTCTGTTTCACGGTGTAACCACATGAATTACTGCGCAAGAGCTTACAGTAAACAAAGTATTTGCTATCTCTTAGAAAGATCACAGCAGCAGCAAAACAGCTCACAAAAGAAGGAATCTGAGTCAGTTCAAAACAAAGAAAGTACTGTGAGGAAAATTCAAGAAAATACGAGACTAGACACGGCAGAAGAAGATAAACTGTCAAGCAGATTCCTGCTCCAGGGGCTCACAGCGCGGGAGCTCACGGGACCTGCTTGTTCCAGAGGTTATGAGTACATAAAACACCTGATGGAGACAGTGTTACCCTCCCAGTGCCAGAAGGGCACTGCTGACATTGTCCTCTCAGGTCTGGACAGCAATTATCTCTGTTTACAAGCTACCAATACTTTGTCGGTGGTGTAGGTGGCCATTCCCAAGCACCTGTTTGTCTCAGAGGGGAGCACGATGGCTCTGCAGAGGCAGGAGCTCCCAAGAGTAAGACAAAGCAGCACCTCCCCTTGCTCTGATGAGGAATGGGGCTGTGCTCCTGCCGAGTCCCTGCGCGGTGCTAAGGTAACGCAGTCACTGTCCCCTCCCAGGGCTGAGCACCCCACACTGCCACGTCCCCTGGCACTGGTGAGCAGGCAATGCCTCTCTCTCCTTCACAGATAACCCTGTGCTCGGCAGAGGCAATGCAAAGGTGATTAACAAGCACTGAAGCTGACTCAGAGCAGAGGTAAGTCACAAACCCGGCCAGATTAAAGGCATGCACCCACAACCCAGTGTTGCAGTTCTTAGTCCAGGGATCTTCCTAAGTAATAACAACTTCTGCCCTGGACTGTGTCAGCTATGGAGTCTGCTGCCAACTAGGAGACCTCAACCCATCCTGGAAGAAAACAATTATTTACAGCTTGATCAGATTAGATTGCAACAGTTAGAGGTGGCATTTATGAAATCCCTACTACCACATCCTTCTGTCAACCCAGCTACCTCTTCTGGCTTTCCATTTTGGTTTCCTCATAATGACAGTCACACTTGCAGCCTTGGTCCTAAACTCAAATTTTTCCAAGACTGAGACCAAATATATCTAAAATAATTTAAAAATTCCAGAAGGAAGATTATAGCAGAAGCTTCTCTGCTCAGGCTAAACAAACTCTGTGCCACAGGGCAGAGCTTCTCCAAGCTGGTGACACAGTCTCACAGAGGAGTGGGAAGTGTGGTACAAAGCCTTAGGATGTGAGGAACAACCTGGACCTCCTGCTCCAAGCCTGCTACTCTGACACAAGTGTAAAGCAGTGTCCACAAACAACTCAAAGCTGAAGGCACATCAAAACAGGCATTTTCCTGAGAGACCAGAGAAACTAGTTGCTCATGTTAGTGAAGAATTAAAAAGAGATTAGACTGTATGGCACTGAGAGTAATTTAAGGGTGCAGTGTACAGCACAGCAAAAACTACATCAAGAAATGTCAAAAATGTGGATGAGGAAGAGCTTGCACAGAAATAGAACATATCTGCTAGACTCCCTGGCTGAGCAAGCACCCTTTTTTAAATCCTTGTTTGGCGAGGAAAAAAAAAAAAAAAATTATTTCCTCCCTCAAAATTACAGCATAATTTCAAATAGGTAAAAATAGCGTTTTCTGGGTCATATCCAACAGCTGATAAATAAGGCTAGGCTCTTTCAGTAACTACTACAAAAAAACCCCTTTATCAGCTGGAAGTATGCATTGAAAAAAACTCACAAAAGTTCTTCAAAAGCATGAATTCAGAAGGCTTTTGCAGCCAGCTATTAAGACTCCATAGTAAAGGAACAGTAGAAGTCGACCATGCTGTGCTTTCAGGCAGGACTGTGCCATTTGTTGGTACCAGCTGTTGAATATAACTGCCTGTAGAACTGTTTTCAAACCATTGTTGCTTTTTAATATTTTATACTGAAAAATACAACATAACTATTGCTACTGCACGTTTCCTTGTGACAGAATATATAAACACACCCCCACTAAAACACACCCAAAACTTCAATCTTTACAAGGAAAAGCACTGCAACAACTCTTACTTGTAGTCAAAGTAATTTATTAATCCACTGCATTTTTCATACTATGTGCACTGATGTGAGGTGTTATTAGCATAGAGATTTTCAGTTTTAAGATGTGCAATCAATAATGCATTACCATATGCCATTAAATCCAACATGTGGTTAAATTAATAGAGCATTTGATTTTTGATCCATGTATGTTTGGTTGCAGTTCAGTGCAGGGAAAAGTGCGTGAGAACGGAGTTAATCTGACAGCAGAGCTCTCCCACGCTTTCTAACATCAAGTTTCAGATTAAAGTGAAGCGTTCCTATTGCCACTCAGCTGGAATACTAAATCTGTTCATTTCCACTTCACAGGCCACAATGCAAGATTTTTGGTCACTTAACTCCTACTGAAAGGGCTAGATCATGCTGAAATCTGATTTGCTGAGTTTCTGCAGCCTGTTGCATCATTGTCAATCCAGTGGCTTCTCCCTCTCTGGGGAACATTGCAGCCTGTCAGAGCACCGCTGGCCAGAAAGTCTCAAGAAAAAGCTTTCATTAAGGATGTGAACAAGTTGTGTGTTTTACAAAACGTCCTGCTGAAAAAGTCTTCTTTTCCAGCAATTGTTCCAACATGGGAAAGAAAAAGTACTGCTTCTCCTTGCATCTAAGCTACTGAAAAAGGAAGGTATTCAGGCAACGTGGATGAGCAACCACTGCTGACTTTTGGAGGAGAGAACAATCTCTCTCTTGTCTGTCACCCTCCCCAGGATCCCCAAACAAAGCCCCCTGAGGTAGCAGGTAACTGGAGAAAGCACGAAAATACTCTACTTCTGGCACTCACAACCAGCCAGAGCTTCAAAAGGAAAACAAGGATTCCCTCTGCTCCCCAAAGAATGTCCTCCTGAAACATCTTTTTGTTCTGATCTCAAAGACTAAAATGAAACTTTTTGGAGTCAACCTCCAAAATTGCCAAGCTATGGGATGGAGTTGCTCTGTGATGCCATGAGACTTTGAATCCCAAAGCCAGCAATCAAGGTGTGTGGGTGTGGGAAAGGAGGATGAACACAATTCTTACAAAAGCAAGGCTCCTCTGCAGCCAACAAGCTGAAAAGCATCAGCCCAGGTGCTCAGCAGCCTGCTCTGCTACCTTTCCAGATCACCTCTTCCCTGACTCTACACCCTTCCTCCAGCACCATCCCTTCCTGCCTTATCAATAGATTCTCATGCATGTGGCTCTGCCATTTCCTTACTTGTAGCAAACTGTGTTTTGAGCAAATGCTCATAAATCATATAAAATAGCTAGCAAAAACACTACATAGAACCAGTCCCAGTAAAGGCCAATACAGTAAAACACTAATTAAATTTATAGTCCAAAGCATTATTTCTTTATAGTATTCAGAAAGAAAGTAACCTTTAAAAATCTCTAAGAAATATTCACATATTGACATAAGGTAGCTCTGTGACGCTGATAAAGTTTCTCTGGTACCTTTTTTTCTGAGAAATTCTATTTTCAAATGAAACAATAAATGTGAAGTTTCAGTGGACTTGTTCTGTTGCAGCCAGCTCAGGCACAGAGAGTCTGCTAGCATGGAAATCACTCAAAAACTGTAAAAATAGTTTTAATTTAACCTCAACACCAAACAGATCAGTGATATGGCATCACTGCTATCCATGCAGAAGTTTTAAAATACTCCATCACAGAAAATATCTTGGATAAATAAATTTATTTACTTGGTGGGGCACTGACCTTTTATAAAAGGGAAAACACAGCAAGCCTTGACCAGAGTCAAAGACAGAAATATTCTCTTAGTATGAGTTTTATGTCTTACGTTAAGCCATCGCCATCTAGAAAATCCATTAATTGCACTGTCTTCAACATCACTTTAGATGGAGACTCTGGTTACCCTAAGAGTCTTTCAGAGACAGAGGGATGCAGAAAGGCCCACAGCCAAGGACCCACAGTAAACCAATGGCTACATGTAAACACAAGTAAGACATTGTTGCCAGACAAGCCATGGTTTTTAATGCTGAGATGATGTAATTGCTCAGAGTTTAACAGAGGACATACTCTTCTTTTTACAGATAGCAAGTGTTGTAGAGGCTCAAAATCCTATTTACTGCTTTGCCACAACACCCATCTTTTCAGAAAGATGTGCAATAAAAGGAGTGGCTGACAATTTCAGCCAAGGTTTTAAACAAATCCCCAGTGCAGGCCCTCATGAATTAAAGAGCACACAACAGATAAATGGAAAGCTGGCAGTGAAATCACATCAAGGCCAAGTGGATTAAAAAAAAAAATGGCACCTCTTGGCTCCTGTGGTACTCATCTTAATATAACCAAATGCAGGAAATCAGTTAAAACTCCTTTGCTGTTCAGGGAAAATGCATTCCGTAACTTTAGACATATTTGCTGGTAGTCAAAGGCACATTTTATCAAATGACTACTACAGAAATTGTGGGTTTCCCCTGCTCTTCCCTGGCAAGTGAGGCTGCACAGTTTCATGGCAAGGAATTCTGACTTGCTAGGTGGAAAGTTGTTTTCTTTAAATATTTTCCCCAAATATGTTACATCTGCGAAATACAGACCAAGAAAGCTACACAGATACCTGGATTTGGCAAGCTTCAGCTTCACTGTGCTGGAAAATTAAATTAAGGGAAGCTTTAAAAAAGTTTTTCCTCTCTTGAAAACAGAAGGATTGTTGGCCTTGAAGTCTTAAAGACAACCTGCTACTTTGCACCTGCATTGTCATTCCAGCTTTCTTTAGGAGGATCCCTGCAGTAGCTCCATACACTAGTGGCTAGAAGGAGCAGTTTCCACAGTAGCTATTGAGGTTTCCTTAATTCTTATTCTTTTTGATATGGGAAATCACACAAAGGGGTGGGGAGGAGGTAGCCACTGTGGACCTCTCAGGATCTACTCATGCAATGAAGTCAAGGTTCAGGATAAACAGAATTGAGAACAGCTATAAGGGGACGCTGCACTCTTGCCCTATCCGAGTATTGTTTCATTCCTGACTGATTGGCAGGCAGCATTTGACAGACAGGGGCTAAAGCTCCATGGGGCTGCAGGTCTCAGAGAATGATTACAGGGGGAATTGAGTGCATGAATTGGTTTGTCTCCCTTGCTCTGAACCATCTTTCCTTCTGCCCCTCACATACACACTGCCTACAACTGTTCCTGCCAGCCCTTTTTTGGTGTTTTGGCAGAAGCCACACACAGCCTGGCTTTCAAGAGCTTGCAAGTCTTAAGGACTCTCCAGGCCCACATTTCCTTAAAACCCTCAGATGTTTAACACAGAGCTTTACAGTAAGGGTGATATTATTTCTCCATTTCCTGGTGTGTGTGAAGCAGCCAGCCCTGTTGTGGGACAGGACGTGGCACCTCTGCCCCACTCCGCAGGTACATGCAGGGGTGACTGGCTGGCCATGGCTGAGCAGTCCCTCACACTTTCCCACGTTTTCAGCATGGAGGTGTTGCATTTGGAGCCACGCAGTCTCAGTATATGCTTTTGCTGCTGCTGCCAGCTCAGGAAAGCGTTGCTACATCTTTCTTTAACCCAGCTCAGGTTCGACCAGATTTTCCGGTACAGATAACAATTGCGCTATTTACATTTCATACACCTAAAGGGCAGACACCCGGGCTTTGCTGGAGCAGATGTCTTAGGAGGAAGCTCAAAGACTAAAAAAGCATGTAAAAGCCACAGCAGCCTCTCTGACCTGCTCCAGCACAGCCCAGGTGATGCTGTCTGCACAGCCTGCCCGAGCAGCTGACAGGCACTGAGCTGCTCACTGCTAGGTGTCAGGAACGATAAAGCAGTGGCAGAGTTTGATTTACGGCCGGGCAAACACCGGCTGGCACTGACCACACACAGAGGGGTCAGGCAGTGCTGTCCTTTATTAGCATGTCAGCCATGGCTGTGCTAACACACTCACACATTAGACTCCCCAAGCTGGAGGTGTGAGCATGCTTGGGTATAACTAATTGGAAATAGGCCCTGAATTCCTAATAACCTAAGTTATGGTCCCTGGGATTTATGCCAAATTAAAGACAATTAATTCTCCTCTCTTGATTATTACACACCTTAATAGCTCTGTCCTTGAGTCAGTTCCATCCTTGATATGCAGAGCCCTTTAGCTCAGTCTCTAAAATCTGATGTGCATGAAGAACGGTTAATAAGAAAATTCTGTATCAAATCCTAGTTACTGTATCAAAATCTCTCATGTTTTACAACAGCAAAAACACAATTGGATTCAAAGCCTACTTCAGATCCCAGATTATAAAGGCATTTGCTGCATAGCCTCTGCACTATAGTCTTTAGAGGCCTTAAACAATTCCACGTTTACCTTTAAGATCTTCTTCTAAAATACCACACAGCAGTATATACAGATAATCAGGACTGTTTTCATTAAATGATTTCAGTGAAGTTCACTGGCTTTATTTGATATACAAAAGACTATTTAACCTTCTCCCAAGACACTCTACTGATGTAATTACAAGCAAGAGATGAGGCATGGCTTTCCCAGCTGCAACCACTAACAGAAAAGAAAACTTTCTGTAAGCAGAGGCCGCTGTAAGTCTTTCCTAGAGGATGTCAGAGGCAGGTATCTCCTTGTAGATAAAAATCATGTGAATCCTTTATTTCCCCAGCTCACTACACAGCACACAGGCCACAGGTGTCAGACAATTCAGCTAGAGGGAAAGTGCTGGCATTCCTGCCTTAGGCATCCTTCATGCACCAAGTAAACAAGACCGTGTGTCCCTTTTCAGAGTATCAACAGGAAACCCTGTGCAGGGCAAACCCCAGTGCAGCCCTAAAGACATAGATGGGATTTTCAGAGCTGATGGGGTGCCAACCTCAAGCTTGCCTAGGACAAGAGGAGACCATTTCCAAGGACAGAAGTGGAATTGGCTGAATCCCAGCTGCTCATTTTGACTGAGCCAACAATACAAAATGCCAGGAGGAGACATCCTGCACAAGGAGTCTCTGATGGTGGAGATGATCATGGGGGCCTCAGACTCCTTGGGAAAATACCATCTTTCCTTTCAGACAGGGGTTTTTAGACCCATGACCTGCCTGAGGGAAAACAAAGCAGATCCTCATCCCATCTGTGAAAACCAACACAGTCCCAGTCTTCTCCAGACAACATTCAGCTCCTCGTGACCAGACCCGTGGCTCAGCATCTGGAGGAAGATCTCAGGAGACAGAAATGGCAGGGAAACCACAAACCCATGCAATCTGAGCTGCCTGCTCTTGAGGCTTTCACAATGCAGACAGGGCTCTCCAGCAGACAGACAGGCAGCTGTTGGGATTTTCACCACATCTCCCTAACAGCAGACCTGAGGCAGATCTCTACAGAACTCATGCATTCCCCGTGACAAAGCAGGAAGGGAATGTCCCAGATAAAGCCATGAATGTTGCCATGTGAGAGCTGAAAATCCCAAGTTACATATTGCCTGTTGAGTCCTTGACCCAAAGCTAATATGATTCTCCAAAACATTTCATTTCCTAGGTTTCTCCTCCTTCTCTCATATTTGATGAACTCTGCTCAGCAACATAACTGACTCCATGCCTTGTGACAGAAACATGTATCCTAAAATAATGGAAAGAGCTAGTGAGAGAAAATCTCTAAGGTAATGTGAGGTAAGGAGAGCAAGAAAGCTCCCCCTCAACTTGTGGCTCATGAACAACCCTGGTTTGCTGCAGAATGGCAAATCAACAGCTTGCCTGCCCACACATTCAAGCAGCAAGCAAAACCAGAAAAAGAAATGAAGCACGTGAAAATACAATTTTTATTTGGTACCATGAAGCAACATTACACAGAAAGGTCAGAGAGCCCTCTGATTAAAACACCTGAGAAACCTTGGGCTGGGAAATAGGGTCCTAGCAGCCTGGGATGCTGAGCCACCATGGGCACAAGTTTTGGACCCAAACTGTGACACATCAAGCACAAAGGGTCGATTCTCCCCTGCAAAACACCTGCAAACAGAATAACAGCATCATCTTACATTTACACTGAGAATAGAAATTAAATTAGCAAGCGGATTTTGATCATGAAGTGACCTTTAAAAATGACTGAGAGAAGAAAACATTAGCCACCATTATTTGTTCTGATACAGATCCCTCCTGAAGGCAGCTTTGTGTGCAAAATATTATTGCTAATTTTATTTCATGTTTTCAAACTTCTTTTAAGAACCTAAGATAACTCTTATTTTCCTCATTTTTTCACACACAAGATCTGCTGTCTTCTTTCTTAATCTAAGCATAGTTTGGGAAAAGTGCTGTAGCTGAACTTAAAAAAACCTGGACAATTTTATGATATTTAATAACATTTGTAGCCATAAAGGCTAAAAACACTAAGGGTAATGAAATCTCACACTCTGGTGCTTAACGTACTCTCTTCCCCTTGTGCTACATGCTGAACTGTGGAAACAGTTCACATCAGTATGGGAAGGAGAAGACACCCTCTCCTTGGAGAGAAACACAGGGGCTGGCCAGGGCTGGAGGTCAGCCTGGGGGTCACTGCTGGCCAGACTCAGGGCAAGCAGCTGCACCCTGCAATCTCCTCTCACTCAGCTCTGTTTATGACCACCATCAGCACACTCACAGTTACAGCACTCGTGGCACAAATCTTTACAAGTTTTCCAAATGAAAGTGGGCTTTTCTTTCTTCCTGCCTTAAGCAGGTTTATGGAAAGACTGCCAAACATTGCACCTGGTTTATGGCTTCAACAACATTTCTTTTTGGCGCCCTCATTGTGCCTCTTCCTCACTTACATAAAACTGCAGAGATTATGCAGAACTCAGGTTTGCCTTGTGACAAGCTCTTTGAAAAGTCAATACCATTTAGAATCTGCTTTGACCTTGCATTTAGACAGACATAGTATCATGTACAACTCCATCCTGCACACAAACTCCCTTATTCACATGTCAAGAAAGACAAGGATTTTGACTGCTAATGCCTCCTTGTCTTTGCGAGGCCAGTTTTGCTTGTATCTCAAATTAGGGCAGGCTTGCGCTTACAAAATTTGGTAACCTCTGAAGGCAGCTTCCTTTATTTTAATTTAAAAACCTCCCAGAATTAACACTGAAATCACTGCGCTGTAGACCAAGAACCATTTATGAGCATCACCTCTAAGCCATTTCATCCTTGCAAAGATTTCAGACATTGGATGTCCCATGGCCACTTATTCTTTTGCCTTTCGTATGTGATATTTTAAGTAGTTAAGCCTGAACTATCAACCCTGGTACGAGGGATGCCACACAGAACAAGATGACAGGCAGGTTGTACCAGACGAAACAATAATCCTTTATGAATCAACGAACATCTCAGCACAGATCTCAAGTTCCAGCAGTTTTTCTACTTCCTATACACCCAGTTTCAGTTCTCTGGGGTTGTGTTTTTGTTCCACTGCCTAGCTATATCTAGCCCATATCTCTTCACTCTATTGGCCCTGTGTCTATCTCCACAATAGTTTTGTTGGGAATGTCAGTGTGGTCCACTTTTGCTGGGCTGTCTCTCAGGAACACATTCCAGCTTTTGAAACAATCCTGCTCTGAAAGACAGTATTTCATCTGCATTTGCACCTTTCTGGACTAGTCTTTCTAGCTATTTGTCCAGTTACTTAGCACTAACTGCATCAAAATACCAGCAGCATATAATGAAAAAAGGTGTTAAAAATATTGTCCAGTCCAAACCACCTGCCTGTAGATCTCACTATCCCTACAATTGTCTCATTGCCGTCTGTATTTGAGTCAACAGATCAAGGACTGAAATCTGTGACTGTATATTGTCACTACCTCAACTAACAGGAAACACAAAGTTTCCACATCTGTGCACAAGAGGCAGGGAGCAGCCAAACGGAATGTGCCTTGAGCTGTCCAACCGGCCCTACGGATGTGGGGATGGAGAGCGGCCATATCCCTCTTTGCCAAATTCAAGAGGGACTGGAGCCCTTTGGTGGAGTGCAGAACACATGTTTCTAGAGCACCTGGAACTAAGTAGGGGTGTAAAGAAAAGTACAAGCAGGTGGGGAAGATTGATTGCATTGGAGGGTTTGGGGACATCCTGTGAGCAGAGAATGTGCTCCACAGCTCACAGGAGTCAGGCAGGTCCCCGTGCACCTCCCAGCTGTGCTGAAAAAAACCTGCTGTTCCTAGTGTGGAGCGGAGAGGTGGCAAACACCACTCTGAATGTTTGGAGCAGGTTGCAACAGGCTGTGGCTCTGGCGGGACAGGTTTGTCAGCAGTGCCTGAGCCGCCTTCCCTGACAGCTCCCCGCAAGGCTCATCTCCTGAACGTGGGGGTGTGGAGGTGCGGGAAGGGAGCTGGTCCCCCGCACGCCCCGGGGCTGAGATCAGCAAAGGCAACCAGCTGCAGCATGCCACAACCAGGTGGCTGCCAGCACTTTGTCTTGCCTTGCTTTGTATTAGCATTGGACTAAGTGAGCTGATCAGGTGAATGACGAGCACCATTTGTCAAGCCAACCTGCAAAGCTGCACCCCCCCCTTGGTATGGAGGTGCTGGAGGCTCTTCCCAGGAGCGTGCTGCAATCCTGCCTGCTGCTGCTCTGTGAAGAGCTCCTCGTAAACTTGCCCATTTGCAAGCTGCATGCAGCACAAGGCATCGCTGCAAACTCATAATTAAATTCATTACTCCATACAATTTTAAGCCATTCTTCAAATAATTACAGTAATTTGATAAGCAGAAATCACATAAACCTGCTGCAGTTTTATCTCTCCCATTTGCTGTCTGAAGGAAAATGTGAGTAATTAGTCGGATGATAACAGTCCGGGTTATGCAAGCAAAACAAAATCAATATGATCCTTACTCAAAAAACTCTAAAATAAAATGAAACCGATGACTCCTTAGGCAGCGTGGGGTGGGAGTGAGGTGAATGGCAGCAGGAAAGGGAGCAGGAGGATGGCAAGGCTGCCCTGGTCACACTCCCCACGCCGCTGTGCAGGCGGGATGCTCTGAGAGCCGCCCGCCGACCTGCAGCTATCGCTGCTCTCTCCCGGGAAAGTCACGTCAGGTAACCTTGGTAACTCCAAGGCAGGGGAGGCGGGAGGCGAAAGCTTCCTGCAATATTCACGGGACCATGACAGAACATTCATTAGCACTCTAATGTCAGGAGGAATCAGCAGCCCGGGTGGCCGTGCCCGCCCCACTCTGCTTCTCACCTTGTTTATGAGGCTCCTGACCTTTCCTGCTACCAAGCAGCAAGTCGGCGAACTGCAGCTCACGGCACGCTGGGGCACGGGGAGGACGGAGCAATGAAAAATTCACACCTGCCAGCATCTCCAGTGTGCTTGAACTCACAAATCAGGAACCAGGGGATGTACAACATGCAGCATCTCTCACAGGCCCTGGATACCCTTTGGGCTCACCTGCCTGCCAGGTTGCCGAGGCAAATCCACTGCAGTCATGAAAACTGCAAGTGCCAGGGACTCACCATGATATGGCCACAAGGACAGTGCCAGCACCCTGCTTTGCAGCAGGGGAGAAAGCAATGAAAAGAGGTGGAACTGGAGGCTATGAATATGCTGTGATTAGCACAGACCCCAGCTCCCTGGGTGCCTTGTGTCCTGCTCTGTCCACACGACTGTAAATTCAGAGCTGGAGATGGCAGAAGTCCTCTCTGCACACCCAGACTCTCTGAACCCTACAAGGCAACATTAGGTGACTAAAGAGTTAACAAATCCAAGAAGGCCAGGGATGAGTTTCACCAGAGATAAGGAAACATGGAGTATACACTAGGCTGAAATAGAAATGCGGCCCGGCCGCAAGATCAATAAAGAGGAGAAGGCCAGAGCTGTGGTTACTTGGTGCTTGGATTAAGAGCTTCATCGGGTTTCTGCAATCAGATCTGATGATCCCAACAAAGGAACAAAGGGAAGGCTCCAGGCCCTCATTTTAGAGAAGCAAACGAAGAGTCATCAATTTTCTGAAAGTGACTTTATGCCTCGTTAAGACCCATCTAAATTATATACAAGATGACTTCCAAGTAATGGAAAAATGAATCTGCAGACAGTTCTTTTTCTTTTCCTTTTATTTCCTCAAGGATGTGTCTCCAGCCAGCCTGAAACCAAATACTTGTTTTGGGGAGAAAAATTCCCATCCCTACAGGGAGATATTTCAAAATGAGCACTTCAGTTTTAAATGCAGCTGCACCTTTCACACTCCTCTTCTTCCCCTAGAGCTTTTAGCACCCTGGCCAAGAAAGGCGATTCAAGACCTAAGCACCACACATAATAAGCAATTTACAAACTGAAGCAGGATTAGCTTTAAATACCACGCTTTCCGGAGGAATCAATCTCAATGTGGCAGCCCCATAGATATTTTAATATCTTTTTAAAAAAAGGATCTTAAAATGAAAGGAATTTCACATCCTTAATTTGGGAATAAAAAAGAAATCCCTGAGTAAACCAGTTCAATGCAACATCAAAAGGAGAGGAACAAAACACGGGGACAGAACCCCACATGTTCTTTTAGCCTGTATTTTACCAGCTGCTAAAATTAGAGTCAAATATGAGTGTACCGAAGAAAAATGTATCACAGAGACTGCATCTCCTTCCACCACACAGCCACAAGCCTGTGACCCTTGACAGGGTGCTGTCAAGGCTCTCAATGGCTATCAGTGGCTATTCAGGCACTGGTGTGGCTCTGCTACTGCCCTCCATCCCCAGAACCACATGACACCCTGGGGACAGGCATCAAATCCTGCCCAGAAAGCTGAGTCAAAACTGAGTCATCACTAGGAAGGATGATGGGTACACTGCTGCTTGGGATTTTTCAGAGGAGATTTTAAAAAATGATAAAGGGTGCCTTCACTGCTGGAGAAGCTGCATCCCTAGTGCACATGTGTAGAAGTTTGGGCTCTTGGGCCAGAGTGTGCCAGCTGGGCTGTGAAGCCAACGCAGCACCTGCATCACTGAGCATGCCAGAGGCTTCTCATCAATTTCTGTAGACCAGGGCTTCCAACAACTGCTTACTTTGCTCAGGGAGGAATTTTATTTGTAGTGTGCCTTATATTTTGCTTCCTTCCCAGCTTTCCTTGAAGCAGCAGAGAGCAGCCATAGCTATATTAAGGGGTTGGAAAGAGCAATGGTTACGGTGGCATCAGGAATGATCCCATGAAACCTGCAGAAAGCTCAGGAATAAGAAATAGTAACAGATCTCTGGGGAGAAAAGCAGATGGAACCTGTGGGAGAGGAAGGGCTGCTTCCCCACCAGAGCAGTCCAGTGCAGCTTGCATGGATGGCATGAGCCCCTTGCAAACACACCCCTTCCTTCATAGGGAACTTGTCATGAGCAGCTCCCCTGAGCCTTCCATTCTGCTGGGATGGGTTCCTGCAAAAGAAGAGGCCTCTGTGTATCACAGGACTATCTAGTGACTGTCTCAGATGTGAAGACATTGGGACAGATGACCTAATCTCCCTTCTGATCTAATGCTACTAAAATTGCAGGATTCTGCTGATGCAGCAAAACCAGCAGCAAACTCTGCTATTTTAGCTGTGGGTTTCCACTGGGGTCTGCAATCAATATGAATGAACCATTTGGGCTGCTCTCACCAGATCTGATCCTGTGTGCCTGCCAGAAAACAGTTAAGAGCCCCAGCCTGGGTGACAGCAGCGAGTGCCAGCAGCCCTGGGACAGGGCCACCCTGCTGCTGCTGCCTCACACGCTGCTGGCGCTGTCACTGCTGCGGGGCCGGCAGGGCAGCTGGCACAGCGCTGTAAGCCTGTGGCGCTCCAGACATTTGTCACAATTATTAGGGATTTATGAGGACAGGGACCGTGTCGGTTGTCTGTAATTTCACTCTGAAGGATATCCCTCTCCATAGGTGGCAGTCTCTGAATTAAGCCACCCTGCAGGGAGAAAGGGAGCTTGGACACCGAATGCCTCTTTGACAGACACCTCACCTAAGCAAGCTCTTTTACGCAGCTCCCAAACGGTGGCTGGGGACCTTGGAGTAAGTCAGTGTCCAGCCCTGCAGGAAGCCTCACAGCCCTGTCACAGGACGGCTGCTGGTGACCAAAGACTAAGCCCAGCCTGCTGCAATTGAGCACATGCCCTATCTTGGCCATGCTGTGGATGTGCACAAGTACTAAAACCAAATGAAGAGCACAGGGATCTGCCCTTGCTGGCTGTCTTTGCGAAGGATTGGCATCTGCAACTACTGGTTGTACAGGAATAGTTGCCCATACAAACCTCCGAACCAGCAAAAGCAACACCCCCAAAAGCACAGCACAAAACACTTTGAAGAGGAGGGATGCCATGTGGCAACAGACACATTTAGTTGCAACATTTACCTGCATCTGCCCCACGTACACACAATCCAAAACCCACACTGCCCTGTTTCCATTTGCCTCATACCAGTTTGCACCACAGCAACATAGCAAGTGCTTTGCTCCTTTTCCTCATTGCTAAGACTTAGCTCTTGGAATGATGCCTGATTGTAGGCAATGATTTTTTACAAATTTAACAGCTCATCTTTTCCATACCTGAAACCCTGAAACTCATTAGGAAGAAAGCACTCCAGGGGGAATACATAATGTAGTAGGAGGCATGGCATGCACCTCTTTCTATGAAACTGCAATCCTAAGGCTTCACAGTTCACACAGTTCCATTTATTGTGCTATAGAGGGACTTCCTGCACTAGCAGAAATCTGGTTCATAATCATCAAAAACCTCTTGAAATCGGTGTTTTTAACAGTTGTACTAGATTTTCTAACGTTTTTGTTATATGGCATCATGGTAATTCTTTCTGCAGGGCTACACACTGAGGAACAGAACAGTACCACTATTGCTGCCCTTTGGATCATTAAACTCCTGTCTTTTAAAGCAATCAATTCTTGCTGATTCATGTTTAACTTTTTAGAGATGATTACATGAATTCTTATTACCCATTATTTCGTGTGTTTTCAACAATCCTGAGTTTTAAGAGGACATCAGTATTACCATAACCTCCCATGGGATACTCATTTGAGGACATTAATTTTGAATGTTCTATAGCACCTACAGCAATCTCAGAATTCACAGATTGTATTCTAGTGGTATGTATCTACCCATGGCGACTGGCCAGTGACTGCATATTTATGACTAATTAACTGCAGTGTTGTCAAGTGGAAGAATCACCTACTACAAGGTACTAAGCAGAAATTTTTAAGGGATTCTAAAGTCAAATAAATATATTCGAGCTACAGAGAGAAGGCTGCAATCTCTCACAGCTTTCCTAGAAAACCATCTCAGAGCAAGCTAGTTGAATTCTTCATTTAACAATCTGTATTCAAGTACTTCTAAGAGACTGACTGTCTATATTTAAATATATTCCTGACAACTCTTTTTTTGAAGCTGAAGGTGCTCCAAAGCATCCCTGGCAGAGAGAGCTTATAAACTGCAGAGAGGACACAGAGAAAGCTTGCAGAGTTGACAGTGGAGGAGAGGGAAAGCTGCTGTGCTGAAGAAGCACATGCAGCTTATTAACCCCTGCACATCCAAAGAGAGTGGGCAGGACTGCCAGTCCTGAGCAATGCACAGGTCTGTATGAACAGGGGTTTAGGATGTGCTACTGCCTAACTCAGCTTCCACTAATTGCTGCTGTGTGTCTATAACAAAGCTGCTGCCTTCTCCCCATGGAACATATCCTCAAATGCCCAGGGAAAACTACTGCCCACTATGCATGCTCATAAGGAAGCAGGGGTTTTGGTTACAGCAGATATTTGCAAGCATGATTATCTAAAATATATTTTTTTAAAAGTCAGTTAAGTGTGTGCTGTCTTTACTGACAGATTTTCAAATTTTGCTTGAGCTGCATATGGCTCTGTAAATAGTCATTCTTTTCTAAGCATTCTGCCTTTGACAACCATAGTCCAGATTTTAACACTGCACACAATTAAGCCACCACAGAAATTTGTGCTAATGAGGAAATGTGCCACTGAACTGTATCATTTTACATGGGAGAAGAAGGCAGAAGAAGGAAGATGCAGAAGATCCAGGCAAGGCACCAACTGAAAGAAGAACTCTTAAGACATGCAGGCTGGGCCAGATGGCTCCCACAGGCCCCAAGTCCACAAGAGTCTCAAAGATGCTCTTCAGCTCAGAAGGTGGAAATGGCCATAGCTGCCAGTTTGCTTCCCACGTTCTCCTCAGTGGGAACAGACTGGATGGGAACTCAGTTGACTGGACTGGTTTAGAAAGTCTTTAAACATCTTTCTAGAGGGAAAGAGTGTAACTAGGCACCAAGCTGAAGTAACTCAGCACCTACACCATCCCAATGACTGTGCACAGATAAGCTGACTGCGATGTGAGCAGCGAGGGAGAAAGTCTCAACATTAATGCAACCACTGCCATCCCCCCCCAAAACTACACTCACCACATCTGATTACCAGAAAGCATTAAGTCACTATGGAAATGCAGACAGAGATAGAAAGTAATAGGGTCCCCGCAATTAGTTTTTAAAATTTTGTTTTGGTTTTCACCTTGGGGGAAAAGGACAAAGACTTATGGTCAGGCAACTTTACAAACACAGTATTAGGAAGAAAGGAATTTCGTGTTTCATCTAAACCCCTCTGGGCAGAGCTGGCATTAGGCTGAAGTGAAGCATGCCACATGCCTCAATGGGAAAAAAGCAGATGGTGATAATAAGAGGTGGAATATTTCTGCTTCCCATCTCTGAGTGCTCCATTTACTCTTAACTGGCTGTTTCCTGCTCAGTGCAGCAGATATTGCTCCTGCCTGAGCACAGCCAACTGACCTGAAACACTGTGGCAAGTTCATATCATGGGACCACTGGGGTCTGGGTCTTGGTTCCACCAAGCATGAAAATGACCCTAACATCCTTCTGTGGTTTTTTTTTTAGCTATAGCTACAAGAAATAGGAGACATACAATAATTTAATGGAAACAGCCCAATAGTGAGTAATGACTGCAGGAGAAAGGGTGAGTTTTGTGTTCTTAACCTAAAAATGGAACAGTGACATGGTAGTTACGAGCCATTACCAGAGAAAAAAAGGACATATCAAAATCCCTACCTGACAACTGAGGTTACTGACATGCCAAACAAGGCAGCCAGTGTCAAATAACGTGAGAACAGCCCTGCTGGCACAGGCTTAGCTTAGCCCACAGCAGTGCTCCTACAGGCCACCTAACCCAGGTGAGCAGCGGTGCTTTTGCTAACTGGAGCATGATTGGTAGGAGCCAACAAGCAAAGCTAGGCTGCTTGCACCATCTGTTACCTGTCAGGTTTTCAACAGAGTTTGTTCTAGGGTAGTGCATAACCAGCCAAGCTGGAGGATGGACCCTTTAGTTGAACCTTTAGTTTACGCCAGGTGTGCTGGCAGCTCTGTGCTGTTTTCTTTTCCTCCTAACTGACAGTTGAGGAAACTTGACAGCATTTTCTACCAGCTGCAGCACTGCAGCTACCCCATTTCCCACTCTCAGGGCTGCCAATTTCTCTCCAGTAGGCTTGAGAAAGATTCCTTTTCTGGGAAAATGATGACATGTGAGCCCTGCATACATGTATCCCATCTATCCCTGCTATCCCTTCCTGAATGAGCTGTTTTCAGTTAGGTTCCATGTCGACGGGATGAGAATTGGGGTTTGTTGTTAGTGATCAATCTCTGACAGAACACAGTGTCAAAACTCAGCCCTTCCCTTTACTCTGACTTTACTGGGAAGTCCCAAACCAGCACTGCACACTGTCTGTTTTACCGTGACCTCCCAGGACTACCACTGAGCCAGTTCCATGGCTCACTCTCACCCGAAACAGGAACATGCACTCTGGACATCCCGTTAGGACTCAAGGCACGCTGATCCAGCAGCGTGAGGTTTTAGCACAGCTACCATCTTCCTGGGACCCCAGAGCAGGGACCTGCACTTTCACTGCTGAGGAATTTAAGTTGCCATTTGATGCAGAGATGATATTGCAAGATGGAAGGACCTAGTTAACCTTGTGATTGAAGCAGTGTGCCTGCAAAGATGAAGATTTGCTGCTAATTTGTATGAATGCTTTCTGGTTTTTCTCCATGCCACCCCATCAGATGTTACTTACTGATAAGTACAAATTTCATTTAGTTGACACTTCAAAATAACCCAAGTGAAAATCAGTTCTTTGCTGCTTTCAAGGAGAAGATCTAACGAGAAGCACAAAACTCAGTTAATCCAGAAATTACCTGCTGTATTTTCAGGTAAAAATTACAAGACCAGAAAGAGTATTTGGTCACCTTGCCTGACCTGCCACGGCAGATTTCATGCAGCAGCCCTTCACACTCACCTTGTGCTCTGTTTCCCTGTATGCTGGCCCGAAAGGTCTTGCAGGAATGTGTTCAGCGTCAGGTAACATCAACAGGGAGAGAAGCCAATACTTCCAGTGGCAAATCAGCCCCACTGTTGGAGATCTGAGCCTTATTTCTGCTTCACTTTCTCTAGTTTCAGCTTACAGTTATTGATTCTTGCTCCGGCTCTGTCTGATGGATTAAACAGCCATTCCTTGCAGCTAGCACCTTCTCTCACTTTAGGCACTCATAGTCCACAAACATTTCACCTCTTGCTCCTCTTTCTGCTAAGTGCAGCACACAGAACTTCAAGTCTTTTGTTGCATGGAATATTTTTCCATTTGCAGATTACTTTCTGTGGCCTTTTACATACCCCATATTGTAGTCAGGGCCTGCATTCCTCATTGTCAGAAAAAAATGAGGGCACGTGAGACATTTGTTACTGCACTTGTCCTTAGGGTAACCTTGGGCAGTGGAACAAAGGACAAGAACCATCTCCTAAATAACATCTGTACTCCTAGGAAGAATGGCTGACCTCTCACTCTCAATTGTGCTTCCTTCCTTCCCAGCAACAACTTAGCTCTTCTGTTCCTGTCTTCTACAGCTCCTACACATACTCAACGTGCACTTCACATATAAATGAGGCTCATTGAAAGACTTGGATGGAGAGCAGTCCATGCAGGAAAAATCAATTATAAACTTAGGTCTATTTCTGACAGTTTGATCTTTCAGAGAAAATGTTTAATGAGGGTATTTTTTATGAAATATAACAAATGTAATTCTTTCTACAGCAATTTGGGTTTTTATATTATCAGTCCTGGCAGGATTTCAGGAGTGCCTAGCCACGGTCATGGTGCCAGCTCCTTGTCCTTGTGAGGTGAGGAATGGCTTGCTCTTGGTTGTCATTACAGAGCATAATGCGACATTTGCATAAGCAGCATGAGAGGAGATCAGTGTTTACCATTAATGCCCACCAGGTCTCTGCAATGGCTCAGGTGACAGGACAGCCTGACCCTGTTGCCCACACTGGAAACCAACAAAGCACCCGTGCAAGGAACCCTCGGAGGTTGCCAAGTGCAGCTGTGAGGTGGCCCAGCTCGAGTGCTGCACAGTGACAGGGGACATCCAAACGTGGGCATGTTTGAAACCCCCATGTTTGACCTGCAGAGTGCCACACTGCTGGAAAGCAGCTGCAGCCTCTCAAGATTTTCATCTTGTTCTGAGGTTTATATCCTGTGAAACATAGTGACCCCCCGGAAACTTACCCCACACTGCTTACAGGTGTCAGAGAGAGATGGGAAGGACACCCCAGGTGTACAGCAGAGTGTAGGGATGACAGGCAACCTCTGTGCCCAGGACCCCACAGCTACAGGCAAGATCTACATCAGTGAACAAAGCAAAGATTGATCATACTGGCACAGCCAAAGAACTAAGAAAGTAAAAGAAACAAACCACAGGAGAGGAGAAGTTGTGTGAGACCCTTGAGTGCAGGGCCCAACAGAGCAAACTGCATGAGAAAGGTTAAAGAGAACCAGAGCAGGATCTAAAGAGGCACTGATGACCTCCTGACAGCAGGGGAACAAGCATCTGCTCCACTGATATCTTGATTATAATGGCAACTTTGACCAAGACAGACCCTTAGTCTCACTGTCACACACATTTAGCGTCTGAAGGAAACACTGATTGCAGGAAGACTTAAAACTGTTCATCCCCTCTCCAACTTCTTCTGTTGAAATTAGCCCCAGGTTCAACAGAGACAATGGTGGAGACAACATGCAAAAAGGAGGAAGGAATACTCTGAGCAAAAATCTAGCAATCAGGCTTATGGTGACAACTTCAGCCGGTAATTAGTAAAATGGAATGTTAATTATTGCTACTCCCCTCTCCCTTTCACCAGGGCTCACACAGCTGTTCATAAATTGATAACCACAGAAACGAGCGTGAGCTGAGCTTGGGTTGTTGGTTGGTATTCACACAGTATCAAAAGAACACATTTGCATTCTTTGCCAGAAGAATCAATTTACCTTGATTGATGATTGAACTTCAATAAGTTCTTTAATATTTTGGTCATTAACTCTGGTGCCGTAACAGTGTCACCACCAGAGTGCTGTTGTATTTCACACCATGGCTCTTATTAGCTGCACTCTGTAATATGCTTGAACTTCTAACTGAGCCCTTTTAAATATTGATAATCAACAAATCTCAAAGATGATCCTTCAAAACAAAGCTCAGGCTGCCCAGAAGGCTTTATGAACACAGTGATTACTGCCACTGGAGAGGCTGGACACTGCAGGTAGAGGCGCAAGGTGCAGCTAAAAGCAGCAAAGGCCTCCTTCTCACTGTTGGTTTTGTCATCAGTTCACTTCTCCCCAGTAACAATGAAACGTTGCTTCTGACTACAAACCCTGCTCCTGCTTCAAAATGACCTGCAGTAATTTCATTTTCCCTCTTAGTAACATTTCAAAATGAGATCAGCAGTAATACGTCTCTTTACGCATTGGGCTAAATGCAGGCAGACCTAAAACAACCTGCCTTATGATAGATGTATGTCTAAAGCCAAAGAGCTAGAGGCACTTAAAGGTGCTCTAAAAGGAAATAAAAGAAAAAAGACATTGTTGGTATTTTGCAATTGAAAAATAAGTGATAAAAATAAAGAAACAGTAGTTAATGCAAACAGCAAAAAGAATCTTCAGGGCACCAGGCAGCTCCACTTGAGTTAGAACAGCAGCCTCAGCATTGGATTCCTGTCCTGAGCTGTGGCACATGGACTGTTTACCGTGACAAGAAAGCTGTTCCTGCTACAGATACAAATGCCAGTGATGAAAAATCTGTCCCTGCAGAACATCTCCTGTTTGTACTGGAGCAGCATAGCCCAAGACAATCAAAGTTGAACCCTGGCCTAAAGCCATGGCAGATAGCTCAAGTACACTGCTGCTGAACTGGGGTAACTCACAAGCAAGGTAAATTAGTCCATGCTTATCTGCACACCATCAAAACAAGATCCTTTTTGAGAGCCAGCAGAGCACCTGTGTACTGAGCCACATCATGTGGGGCAGGTGTATCCTCAGCTTTACAAGGATACAGCCAGCTCGCTTCCAGCCGCACACGAGCATGGCAGGAATATGAAAGACCAAGAGAAAAGCTGATAACGTTTCAATGCTGCGTTCAGAGGTGAGACAACTAATGAAACTGAGATAGCATGGGACAGTGGAAACCTGCACTCTGCTCCTGCTGCAGCAGGACTGTCTGTTGGCTGGCTGTTAAGAATTAAAATTGTGCTGTCAACAGTCTAAGTCTCGCATGATTACACACCTTTAAAGCCAATCAGGAAGAAAATAAATTCAGATGTGTGTGGCAGGAGCTGAATAGGGAAGATACCACAACAAGTTTCCATTACCTTTTAAGAGCTGGTCAAATATTAATCACTATGAAATCTCTTGACAAAACCAGCAGTACAGTTCAGCCTTTCCAGATATGCAGGAATATAGAACACATGTGTAAGGATCACAGGATCTTCCCATCTGTGCCAGGCAGTGGCAAACAAATCACACCTTGGTTCTCCACTGGCACTGGAGAGAGTTGATGCACTGTCCACAGCAGAAATCCATCCACTGAATCCAGTGGATTTCCTGGCCTGAGGACCTGCTGCTGAGGTGACCCTTGCAGGAGAGCCTCTGTATTGGAGCTGACCTCCCCAGTCCTGGCAGCCTGCTTACAGTAGTCAATGCCTATTGTTATAAGGAAGAAAAAGAAAATTCTCCTATTTTATCTAAATTTTCCTCTACCACTCTGAAATAGTTCTAATTCCTCCCTTACCCAAACCTGCAAGAAGTGATTAATTTTTTAAAAAAATTTCTTGTTTGTCTGTGGTATTCTCTGACGAAAAAGTAAAGATGGAAAGAAATTCTTACCTTTGCATCTTTTGTTTTTGCATCTCTGCATATTAACAGAATATTCAATGAACTCATTTAATACTTCTCAGTGATCTACAAATAATCCTTTGTGGTTTTGAAATGTGGCTATAGGCAGAAAAATGACTGTATCATTTTTTTAACATAACTGTTCTGTTCCCTGTGTGTAATCAGTCATGTCTGCTAAGTATATTTACAAAAATGAAGCTAAACATCTTCCCATCCTATTGTTTTGCAAAATAAATGTAGCTCTAGGAGAGAAGGTTGGCATCTATTCTGGCTCATACATCATTAATAGAATTATATACAAAATCCTGAATTGCTTTATCACTGAAGCAATATCCCAGTTTTACCCCATTTTTCATTGAGCCTGCAGTGGTGGTAGAGAGACTACCACTAGGAAACTTCTCATTCTAAAGTCAAAACCTTTCTTCTTCCCTATCTGCAGTGAAAGATAGATGTAACAAACATCCCCCGCCCTTCCAAATAAGATGAACTCTGCAGAAACATGACAGTAAAAAAGCAAGATTTTCTGAAGAGCTGGCATGTATGTTCAAGCAAAATGCTTTCAACAGAGCCATTGGATTTAGGGAGATGCACTCCGAATCCAGACACATCTCCAAGCACACTGACATGACAGCTTCTCTGAAGCAGCTTCCTACCAAGGTGTTCTCACACTGAGGCAGCTACTGGGGTGACAGCAAGATGGTTCTGGGTTCAGCTTATTTTGGCTGAGACTGTAGGTGACTTTGACCATATTTTCTCCCAGGTGCTGCTGCATTAACTGTATGAGGAATGCACCATGCACTGAAGCTGACAGAGACTTACAGCTCTGAAACACAGACACTTACATCTGCCCATACATGCTTCCTTTCTGATTAAGGAAGAAAAAAGTGCTGCTGTTTATCCCGTTAGGATCCCTGCAGGGATCAGCCTGAATGTGCAAATGCTGCCTCTGCTGTGTCCTGACTGGTCCTCTGAGCTGCACCAAACCCAAGCAGCACAGGGAGTGTGCCCTGTCACTGGAGGCACAGTGACTCTCTATGGGTGAATCTGGAAAGGTCACCGTTGAGTCCCATCTCCTCAACTCCTGTGAAACCCTCTGGATTATCTCCACATCTTGTGTGCAGTTTTCCTGCAGCTGGCCCCTGGAGAAAACGAGCCTTTCTGTGCTAGGAGGAGGCTCAGCACAGATGCAAAGCCACTGGAAGGGACAAGCTCAGCTGACTGCACAGAGAGGGCAGCCCAAGTCCAAGGGACCATCCCAGCGAGGCAGATCAGCTTCAGCCAGCCAGGCACAGCCAAATGTGAGGAGCAAAGCTGCAGAGTGAAGAAATGAGTTTTCAGATGTGCTATCAACAGCAGTGACTTGTTGCCAAACAGAACTGTGATTTATCCAGCAAATCTGCTTTCACACAGGCAAACTCAAGCATCTGCACAGACTTTGGCTGAGAACTGGGGGGGAAAGACCCTTTGGCTCCAGCATGCATATGAGCAGACACATGAGCACACATGAGTGTATGACAGTGAGAAAACAGCTACACTCACAAGTGAAGACTTTATCCGTGGTTCCTTCAGTTTAAATCCACCACCACTTATTTTCTTTTTTGGTTACATCAAACTTGGCATTTTAAAAGCTTGTTTTCTCGTTTGGGTTTTTTTTTCCCCCCATTCTTTCTTTCTTTAAACTCAGTGCTATTTTGAATTTGTTTTAAGATGAATGTTGCTTTCATTCCCATCCCTGGTTCCTAGCCTGCATTTCTGAGCCTCTGCTGCAATTTCACTCCGTTTAGCACTTACTAGGCAATTATCACTGAGTCAGGTAGAATGACAGCATTTTTTCAGTTCAAGCACACAATTCCGTATTTCAGTGAGCTGATTTTTAAACTATTTAAATGTTAATAGCATCCACATAATTGTACAGATCAGAATGTCACCAGCTAATCCTTGTGCCTTCCAGCTGACTTCTGTCAGCTGCTCTTTTGCTTTCGTTATCAATGCCGGGATATATTTTTGATTGCAAATTATTAAGGTGAAGTCAGAAACACTTTTATTTGTATTCCTAGGTGCTTGCATCTTTCTGCTCTTAAATCTCGCCAGCCCATCATTTCTTACACCAGCAGAATCTCAAAGTACTGCTAAGGCAACGCAGGGTGGAATTAGTTTTTACTGCAATCCTCCATTTTCAAAACAACCAGTACATGATTGCTACAGTTCTCAGGGGAAACCAGCTTTAATGTGTGTTCATATTCCCCGTGCATTTCAACACAAAATGTTTTAGAGCATCCAAAATATTGGCATGTGAAACAACAGAGGAATGTCCATTTGGGATCACAGGAAATAAACCACCTTCCTCTGCCTCCTCCCAGGTTTTCTTAGGTATTTGTTAAAATGGAATTTAGACTTGAAAAAACAGTATGAAAATCTTCAGTCAGTTTCAAGGCAAATGTAGCTCAGCTACACCACTTTTGCAGTACAAGAAACTGTTTCAGCAGAAGGGTATGAGCAAATCCTTATAAGCCAAAGTATCCTGCTGTAATGGGAAATGATGAGGGAAAATGGTTTCAAGGAAAATCTATTACCATTCCCCTGTGACGGCCAAATAAAAGAGTACATGCTATTGCCACTGAGTCACAAGAAAAGTGAAATTAGAGAGACTTCTGGTAACGTGCAGATTTTGACATGCAGCTCCTTCAAAAGGAAGTGGTACAGAAATAGTAACTGTCATACAGTCATTTATTAATAGCTAAATTTGTTATACATATGCTCTATGTAGACAGATTCTCCCACCAACTCAGCCAGCCTGGTCTGTGGGAACAGGGAGGGCAGCGTGGCTCCACCACAAAACAAGCAGTTAAAAAAACCCCCAAGCATGACAGAAACAACACAGGATCAAAACAAGAAAAAGCAGCACAGACAAGTCAAGAAAGTGAAAAATCCAGAATGACCTAGTGCTGCCATGAAAGTTGTGGGAAATGAGAAGACAGCAGAACTAAGGAACAGAAAAGCAGGTCTGGTGAAAAAGGGAGAACAGAGCTTCGTTTAGGATTCAAGTGCTTGGGCTGCTCAGCACTTCTAAAAAAAAAGCATACAAAAGAAAACTCAGCTTTTAGTTTTAATGCCAATGTGTTATGGGAATTAGCTAGCAAATTTACTGTATTAATTGAAATTATTTTAAACTACATAGAGAGCTAAGTCATCTGAGAATCCAAAAAGCAAAAGAACCTACTGCAAGAAGAAGGAAAAAGGGAGATTCAGGAATCAATGCCCTGTAATGACAACACTCTAACAACAAACGTGAGTGACAAACCTGCCTATACGGAAGCGCTAGCAGGAACCCAGGACTCATTTGGGATACAAAAACAGCAGGTGAGAAGGAATAAACCAAGCTTTTCCTCCTGGTTGGATTAGACAGTCAACAGAAGAAAAGTGTGCTTTAGCACTTCTTTAAAGCCATCCCAAAACCTGAAGCTGATTGGGATTAAATCCTGGTGAACATGGCTAAAAACTTACTAAATGTCCATAACTAAAGGGCAAAGATAAATGATAACACATTACCCCTGAGACTGGTGTAAGGGACAGATCTTATTTAACATTTTAATTAATCTAGGAATAGGGAAATCATTGCTAGCCACATGAGGAAAACCCAAGTGGCAGGTTATAATTAACCACTAACCCACCCAGAGACTAATGGGAGGAGGAGGCATCAGAATCTTCCATGCTGATAACCTACACATCACTTATATTTTCCTTAGGATTATATGATGCTTCAGACTACATGGTATTTTCACCCTGCTTGTTCGGATCACAGCTCTGACTTCCACTGTCAGAACACACTGCAATGAGAAATGAGGCAGCACACATAGCTCACTTCCTGCCTTTAGCTGGCATGTAGCATTGATACAAGGTCTTAAAGAATTCACCGAATTGGTCAAACGTCAGGGTACAGCAACATTTGTATCTTGGATTTGTGAAGATGTGGGGCTTCTTTTTTGATGAAAAGCACCTGTGAAGTGCAGGGTTATTGTGCTCCCTTTTGCCATTTCTTGGATAAATGTCATCATTTTTAATGCTACCAATCTTCTTCTATAGCCTGCAGGAAAGATTTTCTAAGGCAAAAAAATGACTTGTAGGTGCTTAATTCCCATTAAAATCTACTGGGGAGATAAGTACCGAACTCTTGTTGGAGCCTTTGGGAAAGTCTTCCTCTAAACCATTGTTATCTACCATTTCAACACCTGAAATAAGTCACTCATATAAGATACATTATTAAAACAGGAGATGTTTGAATCTGCAGTGAAATTACTTTGTGGCTTGAGAAGTAGTTTTTTGGCACCCCCCTGCAAGTATGAGACAAGATGCACTCGAATTCTGCTTCTAAAAAGATCTCTATTTTAGGCAATGCAACATGAGAAGGAGGATGTGTCATCTATCTGACTCAGCACAATTGTCTCATTTGAAAACTCCACGGCAAGTCTTGACTGGTAGTAATGAATAGTTGTATTTGGTTCAGAGGTGAAATATTGTGTACATAAAAAAAAAAGGAAAAGAAAGATCACAGAGACCATGAAAGAACAAAAGAGCTCTGGACAAGAGATCTATTGCCAGTATTCTTGCTGGTCTCCTCTCTTGTGTTTCCAAGGGATCCGTTTTTGCTCTGGATGCAAGGGCTCTGGCATTGATGATTAAGTACTGATCACTTCAAGAGAAGTTGTGAGCCTCCCTCCCCCCATCCATGGGAATATGTGCTTTGTTAGGGCGTTTCACAAGTGACTGGTGCTGGGGACCAGATACAAAAAAATGCTAGAAAATACACTAAAAAGGCATGTCATACAGTCTGACCTGTGCACTGTCTCTGCACTCCAGGAAACCCTCCCCACTACCTTCATATTTCTCCCATGGCACTATTCTTCAACAGAGCTCGATGGTTTTACAAAGAGGATGCACCACAGCCCCCTTTACAGACCTGGAGCCCTGTGAAAGAAAGTAATTTTGTATAGTCACCTGAAAGATCTCTTGTGGAGCCACGAATACCCTTAATGTCTCTGGGGACCCAACCCCAGAAGAGACAAACAGGGTTTTGTGTCCCTAGCTGTCTGCTGAGACTGCTGCAGAGAGGGCCTCTGTGATGGCAACTCCTTCACTGCAAAAGGCTGAACCTGCTGGAGCAGTACTGAGGTAACAAGTTCATTTCAGACAGCTAATACAGGGAGATTCACTGCTAACTTTTAATCAGCAGCAAGTTAAGACAAATTGGAAGCCATGACCTACAAAGCAAGGCTCTGCAAATCCCCCTGCCAGCCTCCCGAGGATGGCAGCTCCCCCAGTACACAGCCGCGATAAACGGATCCTTTTACAAGGTCTAACTCATTTAATCATCCCCTCTGTTTGCATTAACCACTTCTGCAAGGCTATCTTTCCTGTGTGCATTGCTTAAGTTAGGTCAAAAACCTGGTCTTGTTTTCAAATTCATGATGAAAGCCTCCAGTTTAAGACTTCTGTTCTTCTGAGACCCTTAGAGTTATAAGCACTGTGAATAATTCTTTTGCTTTTTATCCCAGCCTGCTATAGGGCTTTCTCCCTAAAGCACAAAACACTTTTCCTTGTTGAATTCTCTCCATGCGTCTCCTCTGTACTCAGTGAAATAGCCTGACATGATGGGCTGAGTTGAGGCACACAATGACCAGTCTCCCTTTGAGCGAGAAGCTTCTGTTCCCAGCAGAAGGGCTGAACCCTGGGTAATCTATTCACTCCCTACCTGGCAGGGGAAGCAGCAAGAGAATAAGTCACTGCACTTCTTACTGAAAAACTGTCACAGAAGAACAAACCTCAGACTTGAGCCTTCAACAATGAACTTTAATTTGAAAATGGCACCAAGTTTTGACCTGAAGTGAACAGCTTCCCTTGATGAGACAGACAATTAGAGAGGAAGGAGCAACCTCCAAGCCTTCACATTGCAGCCAGCCTGAGCCACTCCCTGGCAGTGGCAAAGACTAAGCTGAGGCTTCATTCCCCTGAGATGATCAACTCCAGGGCAGTCACAGGGCAGAGCTGGGAACCACTGGAGCCCCATCAGTATGACAGGTTTTGGGTGGCCCAAAAGGCACAGCCAGGATGATTACACAGCTCCCTGCAAGGCAGGAGCCTGCCTGGCTTGCACAAGAGCAGGGCTGGCACCGGCACAGCGCTGCTTTGTGCCTCCATGCGCCGTCTCCCCTCTGATTGCACATACCCTTGATTTTGGCAGCACGTCTTCCAACCCTAATGGCCTTTCTAAAATGGAATTTTCAAATGTTTGTGTTTCCTTCTTTTCCCCACAGTAATTTTCGGTGCTTTGAATGTTTCAGGGATTCAGCTACATAAATAGATACCCTAATCTTGTAACAACATACTAGATTACATAATTGCGATTAGGATGGGTAATTACACAGTGCCCATGTGAGGCAGACAGCTTCAACACTCCACATCACAACTGTGTCAAAATATTTTATTTACAGAATACCAGAAGTAGTCTCTCCACAGGCTACTGTAAAACATTAATTTTTTTTTATATCATTATACAAAAATAATAATTAGGAAAGTCCTTCAAGTGCTTTCATTCTGTTTCTATTTTGTTAAGAAAAACCACACTGTTGGGGTTCTCCCTACTACAGAACATTTCAGCAGTAAGCCAGTTTTCACAGCCTCAGCAAGAGTGCTCCTGTTCACTGTAGAAATGTTACATATTAGAGACTATTGTAATGTTTTCCTGAAGTAAAGCTCACGTAAGAAGTAAAAAAATGACCCATGGTAGATATTTTTGTCAAGGTATTTAGCTCTCATTTTGATCTGCTGATGACCTTTTACTTGAGTGAATCACAGCTACATCCTAATGCCAGAGCTTATTCACCAGCTATGAAAACAACCTGGAATTGCATGCAAATTTTATTTTTGTTTTCCCTCATGACCTCAAATTTATACTACTTTGTGCTCCATCACAGAAATGTCAAAAACCACAAAGACCCTCTGTAAGACAGTGAAGCATGCAGAAAAAGCTCTCTATTGGCAGGAATTACATCAGGTGTTTTTTAAACAGCCAGCATTCCAAGGAATGAGATGAGCTTAAGTAACACTCCAAACATGAGTTACCTTCCCTGCATGAGCACTGCTCCATACAACTTGACCCAGGAAGCCTAAGGAAGGCTTCAGGCACTGCAGCCCAATCTGTAAAAGTCCGGATATACTGCTCCACAGAAAAAAAAACAAAGCGAGTGCATGGTGACTGCAACTGACCTGAAATGGGCTGAATTTTATGTTTCTTTCACATCCAGAATAGGTTAGATTAGTATTTTCCATACAGCTAACCTGCAACTTTGTTAAATAATCATGAAGCTGCATGAATACTGAAATGACAAGCCTCTAATCACTGTCACATTCAGTGCATCACATGAATTTTTGAATTGACCATGACAAACACACACCAGAGGTTCTCACAGTGAACTGCTATTATGCTAAAATACATTTTTCAGAAGTTTTATGAACTTTAATTGCATGGGATGAAACATGACACCTAAGCATTTGATTTATTACTGAGCATGACTCTATATTAGCGAGACTGCAGAGCATACAGTGTTGTGGAATTATTTTTACTCTGTCATGACAGATGGAGTCAGCGTTTGGTAAAGACTGAGTGCAAGCGTGCAGACATGCTGCAGGTGGGATCCTCTCTGCTGCCTCCTCCAAGCCAAGCTGTTATACTTGAAAACAGCACATTTCAGATGACGAAGAAATCATCATCTACGTTTTCAAAATGGCAACATAGATTTTAATCTTCTCTGTGTGAAAAGAAAAGTCTGCCTTGCCTAGAAAGAATCACAGAATAGAGATGTAAGCCTTAATGATTTGAGGGGATCTATGGAACAACAATCTCTGAGCACTGGTTACAATCCTACCCCACGACGGGTGTACACGGCTCATGCTGCAGTGGTGCACACAACTGCCCCGTGGAGGTAGCAGCAAGATGACAGCAAGATGCAGATGCAGCAAGGTGACAGACTGTGATTTCAGCTTTTAGCACACCCATTGTTTGGTTTCTGTCCCCTCACCCACCCAGTGGGGAACCCCATTTATGCTCTGCTCTCTACCACCCAGGACAGCAACCCACGGTGCTTCCAGTTCTAGAAGAAGTACCCATTACAAAAGCTGAGTTTCCCTGCCCAAGCTGGCCAGCAGAGCTGTCCCATACCAAGGCAGGACTATGCACTGATTTCTGCTTTGTGCCTTTAGAGTTGGCACACTGACAGCAGGGCTCAAGTGCCAGAGCAGCACCCTGCCTACAAGGGCCCCTAGGAAGAGCCTGGATGTGGCTATGGGGGCACAGCTCTACTGACAGCTCCTCTTGCAAAAGGAGATACCACCCTGCCTTCTGCTATCCCTATAGAGAGGATATCTGGCAGCTGCATTTCAACCAGCTTTTCTGTCTTTCCTACTTTTTCCACCCTTGTGAAAGATCCTCCATGACCTCCTCTGCCATGCCCCAGCATGTACAGTTCCTATAGTTGGGGCAAACCCCAGGTCACCATTTCATGTAAGCTTTCATTTAAGATTTCTTCAGCATGGCCTATAAAGGAAAATTTTGAAACTGTTACTCCATGATTTATGAGAAATGTGGTTAATACTTGAGAAAATGCTTTTAAAACTGAATTCTCACATAACACTTATAACACACAGGCAAAAGCCAGCAATACCCTCTCTCCACATTTCTTTTCTGAGCTGACACTAAAGTTTCCTACAAAGCTAATTATATCACCAAGAAAGGCATCTGACAATGTCCAACAGGCTCAGAAATGGTCTCAATCAAGGCCTTTGGCAGCAAGTTCACAGTCTTCTGAGGAGAAACTTTATATTAAATCTCCTTGACATCAAGTGCTTTGGACTGGCCCTTTTCCAGTGGCTCAAGATACCACTGCCCAAACTTAAGGAGTGCTTTGTTCCAGCTGGAAGCAAGCTTACAGCTAGATCAAATGGAGGTGGGAGTAAATCTCTGTGTTTCAAGAAAACAAGATGACATCCACTCTAACCCCTATTTTTAAGAGAGGATAAAATAGGGCATCAATTCAACAGGATCAGAATCAAGCGTTCTATCGGAAAAACTATTGATAGCTAAGACAGTTCAGCCCTGTACTCAGCAGTTTTACCAACCCAGTGTATTCCTGTGTGACCAGAAAAAGCCGTTCTCCCCCAGTAACTTGTTTCTGGGCTACTCTGACAGAAGGGCACTGGCTTTCTGCCTGAAAGCAAAGGTGCAAACTACAACAAGAACCAGGAAAAATCACTGAAACAAATGTCCATGGTAATCTTTGGAGCTCAAGTAAGCTCTGAAGCTCTCAGGGTGATTCAGATGCTTACTGTTCTTTGTTTAAGTGTTGAGTTCTTTATGGTTTGGCTTTGTGCATGTTTTATACAGACGCTGACAAATACTAAACCAGCATTGTAACATTTCAAGGCTGATTCACTGATAAAATGCTCATTCAGAGGACTCCAGGGGACTAGATGTCATGTTCCCTTTCAAAAATACGGCTGAAGTGAGTATTCTGTAAAAATTCAAAACAGATCTTGGATACAAAGAGCAATGGAAGATAAGCGGTGCATAAGGGGACACTGAACAGGTCATGGAATCTTCAATAAATATTACTGGAAGTACTGAGGTTCAATTCATAACATCTCTAAGGACATTTATCATTATTACTGGCAGATTACGTGCTTTGTTTTAGGGGAAGCTGACAGAGGACTGCTGTTATAACTGTTTCTAATAGCTGATTACACATCATTACGGATACTTCAGCTTTGATTCTGGCCAACTTCTGTTGATTTATAAACACCATTGCCTACTTTAAAGCCTGCAATCAACCACATTATGCACTAGATAATGAAAACACTCCCTAACTTCAGGTAATAGGCAGAAACTCCATTAGACAGTAGCTGAATGAAAGGGAGTTCTATATATATCTCTGTCTTCCCAAGTGTTCTGGTGTGACATTCCTACTGTATTTCTAAGAATGGGGTTTCCTGCCAATCACTCTGAATACGAGCCTGAGTCTTTGTCCTCCCCTGAGATAGAGCCTGCTCTGCTCACAGCTACACAAATTGTGCTACACAGGTGGACAACTGGAAAGCCTTGGTGAACTGCGTCCAAATTCTCTGCACAAATACATGCTGGGGCAGAGCCATACCCATACAAAAACAGGGATGAATAAGAAAAAGCTGCAGAAATACAACACAAACGCCTCCTCCACCTTAGTTTGCCATATTTTAAAATACAGAACAGAATGAAAACAAAGTAATTGGATGGATAGATGGGAAAAGGTAGGTCCTCAAATCTCACTCAAGAGTGGTCAGAAAAAGGGAGTCAATAGTAGTAATCATACAAAACTAAAGACCTCCACATTTCTCCCTCCTCTGACGTCTCCCAGCACATCCCTAACCTATTAGTTCATCTTGCCAGCAGTCATTCTCCTTTTCTGCGATGTACAAGGCCAAGCACATTACCAGTGCTTAACCACCTATAATAATGATTGATGATTACATATGGACAAGGCAAAGTTAAGATTAAGAACCACATTAAAACAGCATCAGATTTTCAGGGAATTTTATAAGCACTTAGGAATAAGAAGAGTAAAGAAGAGTAGCTACAAACACCAAGGAAACCCTTGTTGAAAGATTCTGCATCCATCAAGGAGAAAGAGAGATACACACAAAGAGAATTAATTAAAAATGTCTAAGAGCAAGCACTGTATATCCCCCATAATCTCTCCTGCTATCAGGTTAGCTGCAAATCTGTATAGGCATAACATATACCAAAGCCTCAGACTACCCTTCCAAGCAAAACATTGTTTAGCCTTAAAATATTGTTTCTAATTTTAAGTCACTGCTTCTCAGAGGTTCCACTCCTTTTTATTCAGACTTCTGCATTAAGAAGCAGTGAAATTATGTAGTTCCCAGTGGTGTGCATGTTGCAGGCAACACACCTACAACTCGTCCAGCAGAATTCCCTCAGAAGGAACAGAGAACCCATTTGAACTTAACTACCTGGGTGTTTACACTACAGCTTTCTGGCTGCTGGGGTGATATTAAAAGGTGACCCTTTTTGGTTAAGGACATTTTTAAAAGCTGCAAAGCAACCAGTCTTACTACACTTCACATAATTGCAGGTCTTCTTATGTTAACAATTGCTTGATATGAACTGAATTCCTAAAGATGAAAATCTGTTTCCAAGATGTTTTCTGTCTCAGTGAGCTTCATGGGCAAGAACTAGAGCTGTAGGTTTTAAGTGTTTGTAAAACAAACGGGTTTTGCAAAAGATCCAAATTTCATTCTGTTGAGTCCTATGTGCATGAAAGGACAACAGTCTCTTCAAAAAATGTAACTCTCCATAACAGAACAATTTTCTCTTTTCTGTCCTGTCTTTTCACTCCTCAGTGTTTAAAATGAGAGTTGTTTAAATCATAGCAGCATTGTCAGAAAGTCGAAGAGTTAAAGGTTTCATCATATAATTTATAGACTGCCAGATGCTACAAGCTTGTTATATCCAACTTTGATTAGCCGTAAAATGAATCTACAGACAAATGACTGCTGTTTGCCCAGATAACTTTTCCTTTTTTGGATTCAGGATTTGTATCTGTCATTTAGCTAAGTAGCAGCCGAGATTACTGGCAGAGTATTCTCTTCATCCCTGGCCCTTTAGTTTCTGATAACTGTGGTGTAAATATATTACAACAGTGCACGATCTCTACTGACTGACAGCCACCATCGAGGGGCATTATATTGTACCATATTTATTCAACACAATGTCTGCAACCCCTTTCAGAAGACACAAACAACATAGCAGGGGAGGCAGAGGGTCTGCAGAAATATCAGACCTCTTCCTGCATCACATGGCCGGGCTCCCTTCAAAGCCTTTCTTTACAACATTCTGCCTTGCTGTCAATCAGACTCATCACAATGAAGGCTGAGCAGCCCATCTTTCCCAGTTCTCCTTTTCCTCCTTTCAGTTTCCTTGGCAGTTGCCAGTATTAGTGCTGTCCCTGTTGTCCTGCCTGAGGCCTCTCCTCCTTGGCCTTCCAGGCTGCTATGCATTTCCTATCCTGTATTACATTAAAATCACTCCATTTTTCTCTCATCTTCACCCTGTGAAGTTACTACATTGACTGTCTCCCAATGAGTACAATAGCTCCTCTCTTGATCTTCTAAATCCAGCCCAAGAAATCAGCAACTAATCCTTATCCTTACTGATTGCTCAGGTGATGCTTTGTGAGCTCTGCTCAAGCTCCTTCCCACAGGAAGCACTGCACCATCTCCTGCTTTTCTTACCCTCACACATTTAAGATCTCCACATTTTCCTGCAAAGCTCTGCCTAAGGCTGTCACCTGCATATTTCTGCGTGCTGACCTTCCTGAACCTCCTTGAATTGGAAACAGTGCCAATTCATGATCCATTCATGTGGGTTTTTTTCTCCCAGTTTATTCAATATACCAGCCAATGAATACAAAGAAGGGCTGTACACCCAGATACAAAAAGAGATTTTAAGGTCTTGAGGGAACATGAGATCATCACCCTGATACTTTCTTTCATCACAGGCTGTAAAGCTGCACAGTCTTGCTATTCATAAAGAAAATGTATGCTTTAAAGTATCTCCAAGAATGCCATCCAGGCATCATTAAAGTCACATGAAGATGGAGAATTTTTCACTTCCAGTGTTGGATTGTTCCAGCTTGACCACCTGCTAGAGACCCGTGTCTTGCTTCCATTTCAATTTGCCATGATTTAAAGTTTCCAGCTATTAAGTCCTTGTATTACGTTTTTTCACCTCATTAAGAAACCCTTAAAAAGTCCTTCTTCTCCCCATGAAATGATTTATAAACCATAATCAAATTCATCATAATCTTCATATTAATAAAGCAAGCAAATTGATCTCCTTCAGTCTACTATTACATCACATTTTTCTCAACCTTAGATTATGTTTGTACCTCTCTTATCTGCAGTTTTGTACTCCTCCTAAAACACTGAGAACTAAATGCTCTTTTGATCTCCCCCATACCAAAGTGAGGATTTTTCCTTCACTTTTCTGTCTAGGTCCAAGGACACACTGTAGTCCATTTCACCAGGCTGAAATGCTGAGCAAGTCACAAGGAAAACTCAGCTGCAGGCACCACATCAAAGAGGGCTGCTTCTGTGTGATGGAAAGCTGGATTACTCTGCCCAAAGACTGCAGCCTTGTGCATGGCTCTGGAAAAGCTTTTAGTTATAAAGCCATGCAAAAACTTTACCCTCTACACCAATAATCTCCTTACATTTGTCATCCACAAATATTAGGTTTACTTCCCATCTCTCTTTCTTTGATGGAGAAGTTGCCTAGCATTGGAGTCAGTGCCAGTCCCTGCTAAGTCCCACTAGAAACATCCCTGTCTGATGACTGTCCAACAAGAATGGCTTCTTAGTTCTGGTCACTGATCAAAGGTGACTGACACACCATCTTTCAGCACCACGAATTCCAATCAGATACATTAAGTCAAATGCCTCACAAAAGTTAGTATGTCACTACTGCACAGTTACCTTTATAAATTAAACCTGCAGTGTCAAAAGATGGAAGCACTTTCCACAAATCCACACTAACTGGAATTGGCTTATTAACCACCCTGGGTCTTTGTAGACAAAATCTGTCACAAAATAAAAAAAAATATTTTGATCTAACACAAATATTAGGCCTAATTAATTGAGTCAACCATTTGTTTTTTTTTAAATGTTAGTCTATCTAGGACTTCTCTAGTATTTAAAGTTTGAATAAACAGGAACCTCCAATTTTTAGAAGTTTAAAAATGCACAGCTTTTGTATGTGACCTCTAGCATCCTTCATTTTAAGAAAACAGCATGAATCAACATTTGTACACAATACAAACCCAGGTCCTCTTGTATCCTTATCAATATCAACCGAAATAGTGACTGAAGATGTTGCAGGCTTTTTCTCCATCACCACTTTGTAGTGTAGTGGGCCTTTTCCACCAGGGCACTTGGGGTATTCAAACCTAGCTAGTCCAGCCTCACCATTATGTAATAGGAAAAGTGAAGCTGTGGGTGAAAAAAGACAACAAAGGCAGCTTTAAGGAGACAGGAGAAGGCCATGACAGATAGACAAAAGCACCAAAATGCATGAAAGCCTTGAAGGGAAGGATAAGAAGTTCAAGCTTGCTAGGCAAAGACATCACTGTATGAAATTCAGGGACTGGCACACAGTGACAACTGGCTCCGCATGCTGGAAAGAGACGTTACCAATATTCTGTGGGAACTCACACATACACATACTTTTCCCAATATACATGGGCTTGGCAATTTCTCTCTTCTTCAGTTCTGCCCTTCCCAGAAGTTTGTCACGCTGCGATGCCAACAAAGTTTGCCGAAAGCATCGCTTGGCAGCGCTTTCACAAGCAGCTCTCCTGGCCGGGGGCTATCCAGACTTCCCTGGCTCCACAAACTAAGTGAACTACCACAGCACTACCACTTTCTCTCTGCAGAAGTACACGACTTAAATGGTTTGGTGACGCCCTCAGCAAGCTACTCTGTCACCATTTCACATTTACCTGCCTGACATCTGCATCCCATCCCACAAGCAGACAGGAAAAACCCCAGTCATCGAATCACAGATTGAAGAGCCCAGAGTTGCATGATATAACAAAAAGTTTGCTTCCTTGCTAACCTTGGGTTTCTGTCCTCGTGTTCTTGTTGCCTGCCATGAATTGCCCTAAAGCCAACACAACTCAAGCCCAGCAATGCCATCACAGGCTCGTTTCATCCCAAGCAAGGTACACTTCCCAACTCCTGCTGTCACTTCTCCAGCAACACTCTGGAGAGATAATTTTCCTTTAAGCATCCAAGATCCAATTATTAATTGTTTTAATACAGGTTATCCCTTGAACTGCCCGCAGGGCTCCACAGTGAACAGCCCCTAAGGGTAAGGCTGTCCTTTCTGGAGCTCAATGGGGTTGCAATTGCTTAGATTTCCCCAACAATCTTGTGCTTTTCTCCTAACCTCTGAGTGTGAGGGAGGATCTCTGTCATCTTTGTTTTCAGAAAGAAATTAGTGCTCTAGTTCAGTTTTCAGTGTTTTGGGGTCTGCCAGCTTTGAGAGCATGGGCTAATGACATGCAAATCTCTGAGGATATTTGAATGAAAATTATCATTCTTTAGCTTTTAAATAGGAACTGCTATCCCTTGAGAGCTGTTATCCCTCATTGGGTTAAGCATGTGGAGACAAGCCGCCTTCAAAATTTATTTCTGACAAGTGATGATAATGCTCCCTTCTAAAGCACTAAAATAATACCTTCTCAAGGTATGTGGGTTCCCAAATTGTCCAAGACGTAGGTGCACATAGACCATATGATGAATCCACAGAAGAGGATGACAGGACAGCACCAGAGTCTTAGGACTCTCTGTCAGCAGAAGCACTGTGGTAGCGCAGCTCCTCACGTTCATCTCCCACTGAAGGGTAAGTGCTTTGAGGCACAAGCAGATGCCAGGAGATAGGACGGGAAAGACAGGAGAAATTAATCTTCTTTACATGTGTTTGGTGCTAATTACTGAGCTAAGAGCAGGAGTGGTGTGGATGAGCTCCCAAACATGAGCAGGCACAGCCCTGCAGTAGATGGACCAGTGGCCTGATGTGACATGGCAGCTGAGAACAGAGAGTAATGAGAGCAGCACGATCCTACAGCAAACAGCCAAGGGAGAGGAGCAGATGCTACGTCTCCTCTCGGGAAAGGTTGAGGAGCAGAAGCCTTTGTGAACACCATTCTCCCCCCAGCCTGTGTGCTGTTCCTTTAAGGGATGAGTTTAGATGAAGCAGTGTATTAGGATCAAGCTAAAACTGTTCCCATATGAAGGTATATGGTCCATAATACACAGATCACACAGCTACTGACCAGGAGGGTAAGCCCCAAGCCTTTGGCTACCTCCTCCATGTATGAGTGTGATTAACCACTGATGTAGAGCATTTTATTAACTACAAGGTTAATACAATCAGGAAAAAGGACCACTTTGCTTTGCCCTGCTTCAGACAAACATGCAGACTCACAACGGGCAAAACTCACATCCTTGTCAAACAATCTGTCTTGCATGGGACCAGACCAGTTGCAGGCAGGGATCACAGCCTGGCTTGGCCTGCCAGCACATCCAAGCACTACTGAAAAGCCCTTGCAAACACTTTCTACTGCACGGATCAGAGAAATGGTATCATGCAGTGCACTGGTTATTGACTTCCCAATGCCACACTCACAAACTTGTGTGAGCATCCCTGCTAATTCCACAGAAGCCAACGTGGTAAAGAGTGTCAAGGGAATAGGACCACCTCTCCTTGCAGAGAAAACTGATACAGAGCAACACACATATTTGAACCCGTCTCTCACTCCAAAAGTATCAGCAAAACCAATCCTTCCTTCCTTTGCAAGCCAAGGAATTGCTCCCAGAATGATCCACAAGGCAGTCATGGGGCTTTGTGTGCCTGCATTCCAACAGCAAGGTCTGGATGCTGGATTGAAACCAAGGATAGACAAGGTTTTCTGCCTTTAAGCCTGAGTTCAGACTGTGCCCCTTTGTGGACCTCAGGGATAGCAACATTTCCAATTCAGCAGTGCTAGAACACGGCACCCATCTCACAGCAGGCACAGCACACACACTACCTGTACACCTGCTGGGAATCTTCAGGAGGAAGAAAGCACCCAAGCTACCTGTTTAGTCAGTTTTTAATTCCATTCTCCTACTTCATTGGGCAGCTGTGACGTATCATAAAGCCTTGAAAAACATTGCTAATGCAGCAGAGGTCTCACCAGAAGCTTAGGGCCTACCTCTTCCCATAGGTAAGCCAGTGACTTACAGTCTCCAGAAGAAGATAGTGAACACAAGCCTAAAAGTTCCTTTACCTTCCCCTTTATTTATTTTTAAAATTCTAAATGTATGGCTCCTCCAACGAATTACCCAGGGTTGAGCATGCCTCCTCTGCAGGAGAGGTAGCAAGTATGTTGTAGGATGGAAGAGTTATTCCACAGCCTGAGACACTGTGTGCCATAATACGAATGCCAAATTCACAAAAACCCATTTTATGTCAGTACAACTGTGTTGGGCCATCTCATGATTTCCTGCACCAGAAAAGCTGCTGTTTCTTAGTGGTAATGCAACATGAAAGAGCAGACTGGAACAAAACATGCAACCCACAATCGCTCGATTCATATAATTAAAAATTAAACAGCAGACAGGAAAGCAGGCACATCTCCATGTGTCTGTGTGGGGGTATTCAGTTTTCAACAGAAACATCTGGTGCCTGAATAAGATATTTCATTCAGCAAAATCTGTTGGGTAAAAGTAGTTTCTAAAGCATTTGGGTGCCTTGAAAAGCATGGAAGAGCAACCAAGGAAGAGTTCTGGAGACTGATGCATGGTGCCCACCAGCATGGCACCCCAACCTCCCCACAGCCTGGATTAATTGTATCCTCTGCAGAAATACTGGCTGGGGAGAGTTGTTCGGGCAGTTACGTGCCTGTAATGCCTCCTGGTTTATATTTGAAGGATAAAACCCTGTATGGGAGGCATATAAAGTATTGACGAGCACAGGAGAATCACTGCTATTTACATCTTTTTCCTTTTTTAAACAAAGCCAGGCTTCAGCTGATTGTTTTGTTTATAGTAGAAGTAACAGAAGAGAGTTTTGCTCCTTACAGCCCATTAAACCTGTTTTTCTCCTACTCGTGTTCTCCTCCCCCTCTTCAAGCCTTTAACAAGCCACAGGAATACAAATCAGAAAAAAAAAACCCCAAAACCTCTCTGCTGATGAACTCCTTAGAAAAGGTTTCAACTCGGCTGGTATTAACAGTGCAAATTTCCGACCTATTTATATCATGGATAATTGGTGACTAGAAATATTTGCATTGCTAATTTCCCTCCATTAAGAACAAACCCAGGGTCCCAATAATATGGCTTAATAGCTGCATTTAAGTTACTACCCCTTCCCTGTCTTCCTTTTTTTTTAACAAGATTTCCCCCCTCTCCACACTTGAGTTCCTAAACAAAGAATTCATTCTTTCTTTGCTACCATTACTACCAAGTTTGCTGTTTTAACAACAGACTTGACTTTCTCCTACCTAAGTGGGAAACAAAAGAGACAGAGGATGGCTAGGAAGAATGGTAATTAAAAATCTGTTACTCTGTGTGTTACCATTTCCTTACTATGAATTAAATGAGAACAGTAATAAATAAATCAGCACATTTTTTCCAACACGTAGGAGGCTGAGTTCTTGTGTTAGGTACTTCAGTTTTAAATCTGATGCCCTAGAAATACACGAGAGATTTGAACAGAATGGTTAAACCAGGCTTTCATTTCCATTAATAAGGGCCAGCATCACCCTTTAAGTGGAGGCTCCCTGAAGGCCACAGATGGCCACTGTGGGTGATGGCCCTGCACCCACAGGGCTCTAGGAGCTGATTAGGAGGCTGATATGGCAGGGTTTGAAGTCTTACAAAAAGGCAATCAGCCCAAGTGCCCCCAGGGAGAGGGAGAGCACAGAGTAGAGTGCCTCTGAATTCAACCAGCAGCTCTGTTTCACATAAAGGGACACTGTCAGGTCCCTTTAGAATCACGTTAAAATAGATGAGGCAGATTTGAGGGCTAAAAAGAAACTTTTCTTATGGTCCAGTGGATCTGCATGCAAAGCTCATTGAAAACATTTGAGATGCATACCAAATTAACTGTACTGTGCGACCAGAATTAATTGTGTCCTTGACAGCGTGGCAGCCGATAACATTTGTTATCCTGTGAAGTCACTCAACCCACAAACAAATCCCTTCACTGCCATTTATGCCCACTGTGCTCCCATAAAGCATCCAGAACAGGTACCTACACCTATTAATAACCCTGTCACCACTGCCACATTACAGAGGAATGTGAACTATCGTGGTTCGCTGACATTTAGCTGATCCCTTGTCCTGCAAAATTCAGCTGACCAATGCCACATTTCAGGAATGAGTTTTGCAGTGGTGAAAAGAGTTATATAGTGAATCAGACAGCAGCCCAGCAAGCACTGGCTGTGCTGATTTACTGAGGCTGGCGACTGTATTGTATGGCATTGTAGCTGTGCTGTGACAGCGACTCTCACGCCATCCTGGTGGAAATAAAGGGTGCTGCCCCCCACTGCAGCACACAACAGTGGAGATGTAACACACTTCTGAGCAGAGGTAATTCAATCCTTCCTGAAAAACACAGGCCTTTTCAAAGAAAGCATCTGGAGGCTGCACAGTGCACCTGAATTAACAGCTGATCATCACAACTATAAAAGGGGAACACACTCTTCCAACTCAGCCAGCCGGCAGCATAATCCAGAGCTCGGAGAGATAGGTGGCAAACATTTAACAGTAATGCCAAAATCCAGAAGGCTGGGAATTCTTTGAGAAAACCAAGAGGAATCCAAGCAGGTAATTCCAGCTGAGCTAAAGACTGTAGGATGACTGTCAGTCGAAAAACAAAACCAAGATAAAGCACAAAGCCTGCAAGAAGAAATCAGTATGAGAGGAAGAAGACAGATTTTTGTGTGTGTGTCTCTGCTGATACCATAATATTCCCTGCCATATTTATGGAAATATTGTAATCTCCCAAGAAAATCAGTTCTTTCTACAGACTTTCTAAGCCCAGAAATGACATTCTTTCTTTGCTACAGTCAATAGCAGGCCCCATAAAGCATCTGCATTCTCAAGAGGTGAATATATTTTTCTGGTTTAATACTGATAAAACCTTAGCAGTGTATGAACACAAAGATATATTATAATTTGAATTCTAAGTCCCCTGAACTCAGAAATTACCTCACTAAAAAGTGACTCCTGTGACCTCTTAGTCCTGCACTGATGTCACACTTTCCTTAACTAAAAAAACCAACCCAAAACTGGAAAGATGCTCTCCAAAAGCATCACACCAGAAAATACCCAAGCATCCAAGCAGCAGAGCCAGCAGGGCTGGTGGCAGTACAGCTGCACTCCTCCTGGTGCCACAGCTGCTGGGCAGAGAGATCCACCAGGGGCAGGCATCTTTGTGGGAACAGGAAAGCCATCAGGAGCAAGACACCACGACAGCACAACTCTACTGCTTGTGGTAATCGAGTTGGCTCCACTCTCTCTGTCTGTCCCAGAAGAGCTGCTGCTTATTTCAGTGAGGCCCCACGAGCAGCACTGGGGGAAGCAGAGACCATGAATACCAGCCTCTTAAAATGATTATAGATGGATTTGTTAGTAATACATAACATAGAGCTGAGCCCTTCTAAGTGATATAGTGCCAAACACAGAGAAGATTTTGTCCTGATAAAGTCAGACATCTTGAGTACGTAATAAATATGATATTCCCCCTCTGTCTAATGTAGGTTATGTGAAGCTGCTAAGACTGCAATTTTTAGGCTATCACTGTCCTTAAATTATTAAGCAATATAGCATTAGAAAGCTAGACTGAAGGCTGTGCATTGTGGTTTTATTTTTTTTTGATGTGTGGCTGAATACAAAATGTGACTTTGGAGAAGGCATTGTGGTGCTAGCATGTACCAGGAGGATGCTTGGAGACTGACACTGTGTCAGGTGTCACTGTTGCTCACATTTATATCTTCCTTCATTTTTTGTGCTTGTGTGGTAAAGAAAAGCACTTTGTAACCCACAGTGTAAGAAAGCAGAAATTCTCTGTCTTGGCAATATGTTGCATTAACTGTTTACATGTTTTAGCTGGTTTGAAGCCAGCTTGGTAAACATGTCAGGATATTTTAAAGTCAGCTAAAAATAGGTTTGTAGTTTGGTTCTAGGTTATTTAAAGCCTGAACCAGAGATCTCCATGATATCAATATCTTTCTTATGAGAAAAAAGGAAACAGCATCTAGGAAAGTCTCAGCACACCCTATGCAAATCCCCATTTGATTCAGTAGGTCCAGGAGGCAGAATGAACATGTAGCTCACGTGCATTTCTGTCAAAAGACTAACAGAAACCCAGAAGTTCCTAGGGCTTGTGTGCTGCAGTGAAGTCTAGTCCTTGGTTATTTCCTCATCCCTCTGTCCCCTGAAGGCAAAGGGCTCTGGAAGAAGTCTCATTTAATATCCCATTCCTAATCCCAAAGACTCCTGGGCATCCCATTCCTCCTTCTACTCTGCAACTGAGTAATGCTCTCTTTCAGCAAGGAGTATCTGTCCACAGAACTTTCCAAATGACGACAGTAAATTCAGGGCAACTTCACCTTCCAGGAGATGTGGCTGTCTTTCCTGTATACATAAACCTACACAGCAGAGACTGTAAAACTCAGGTGCTTAATCCATAATGAGCCTCTTCATTTTTTCCTAATGAAAATGTAGTATCAGCTGCTTTTAATGGAGCAAATGACTCCTATTGCTATCACTGTGTATTATTCAGCCTCCAAGACAAAGAGATCTAGAGCAACCTAGTTAAGTCTGTTCAGAAAGAGACAGCATTAATCTGGAAATTACCTCTTTCTCCAAAGGAAAAGAAAATTAAGTAAAGTTGCAGCAAAAGAAAATGTGGGGGGTGCTGAGGATTTCTTCATACACCTGTAGAGTAATGGGGTATTTGTCCCAAAAGCCTCTTGTGGACTTCCTATTTTATACTCATTTTGAGACAGTGCGATGCTGTAGGACAACCTGACACTACTCCAGAAAGATGGGAGCTTCATTTTCCTTTTATTGTTTTTACCATGTTTTCAATTCCAAGCAATCTTTGTTAAACAGAGTATTTTAAAGCCTAAGTTAACATTAAAGGCAGAATTGTGGTGGCTGTGTATGGGGGTGGCCAGGCTTCTGTAGTAGCTGGCTTTTTCATGAAAGGAGCTATGGGCCACTTTTCTCTGGGGTCATTCTGAGACACCTGTAACTGAGGGAGACTGCACACACAGCCTTTCAGACTTTTAGCTTGTATGGCCCCTACTGTCAATCATGCTTTAGGAGCTAGCTGAGAAATTTCACCATTCCTCATTGCTGGCTGCTGCTTATAGGAAGCAGTAAACACACATTCATCTGATGTATGGTCAGAAATGAGCTAGAAATCCTCTGGGAAGAAAAGGGGAGAAATCTAGAGACTTTGCAGCATTTATTTTGGGAACAGCTGTCTGCAGAGATGTCCCTGCTGAAGTATATGGTACCCTCAACCAAAGACTGGCAATAACAGGGCTACTTGTTTTCAAGGGGCTTCTCCATCAAAACGTGATGAGCCCCAGGAGTCCTCTTCCCACTACAGCCATACACCACAAAGACAAAAAATACACAGTGGTGCCTGTGCTTGTGAGCACACATTCACGTGGATATACCACCTATGTAAGCTGCTCCTGCTAAAGAGAAAACTGGATTGAAAGCTAAACATCAAAACACACAAGGGGAGAAAGAAGAAAAGGGATCACTCCCACCCACAGCTCTCAAAACTCTGCTTCCCTGCAGGCCACAGAGGGAAGGAAGTGCGTATGCAGAGAGGCGAGTGCTGCACAAAGCCCTCAAGGCACCCGTTTATCTGAGCTGCTTCTAAACCTCACTAAATAAGCCCATTAGTTTCTGAAACATGGCAAGTGGGGGAATAGGGCCCAAAAGTATGAACTGAGACAGACTGTATTGCTTCAAGTGCATTTACATGCAGTACAAACTTCTCTGCTGACTGCCCAAAGGTCATCTGACAAACAGTGGCGAGTTTTTTACACCATGTCAATTTTTGATCCAACACCACTTGCATACCAGATGGTTTAAAAATATGTATTCGCTGCCACTGTTTCTGCTCTGTTCAGCACTGCCTGCCAATGTCTCGAGTTTATGATGTCTGTAGCAAATGTTTTAGTGTTGACATCTTCTGCAATGTGAGTGAAGATAAATTGCATTAAACGCTAAAACATTACTTACAGATGGAAAATAGACTGACTTCCCAGACATTTGCAAGCAGGGCATCTCCAGTTACGCTGTGGCAGAGGCTGCAGCAGAGACAACTCAGTTCAATAAGAAAAAATCAATTGGCATTAACCTGGGAAAAAAAGCCACTTTTACCTTCATTCCCAGTTCGGAAAGTGCTGCCCTACCAACACAGGGTGCTGGAGAAAGCCTGCTCTCTTTGTGTACACAAACAATGCTGAACAGGAGCAGCACTGTATTGTGTCAGAATATGCAGCTGTAACACTCTGCATCCTGGTGACACTGGAAAGCCACCCCCTGCTCATCCCCACATTTGTGGGAAAACATATTTAAGAAAAACACTGATAAATATTTTCTCCTGTCCCAGTTTTAGCCCAGCTATTTAGCGTGGAGCACAGAATGGGAACTCCACATCCTGTTACTTCTGCTGCATTCCCTATTCCCCTTCCTCATTCCCTTCGGTACAGAGGTTCATGATACAAATGTAATTGCTCTAATTTTTTCCACATCCTTTTGGGAGAGAGAATATTTCTTCTTTTAAAGGGTATTAGTAACCCTCTGGCAATTCTATTTATCTCTTCAGCACAGTGAATCTGAAAGAATCAGCCAGGCTCTCTCTTCCTTTCACCACGGAGCCCACAGAGCACCTCTGGAGAGGGTGGGAGCTTCACGTGTGTGCTGCACACATACAGCCCCAGCACACACCAGGCCAACACACAGCAACACATGACACTTTCATAAATACTGAGGGGCTGTATTTATTTAACTCCTCATAATAAAGAGGAGTTAAAAACACACATTTTATTTTTAGAACTGACAGTAAGAGATGTGCTTGTTTATTTGACAAAGGTAAAGGATTTCTGATACTTGTGGGGCAGCTGAGCAGGGAAGGAGTTAAAGCCAGGGTTTCAAATGTAAAACAAACAAGGCTAAGCCTCTCTGTTTCTCCAAGGTCTCCCTCCTTCCTTACCCTCTGCAGAGGCTATAAATAGATTGCAGAAGAATGAAGTATGGGTGGGACCAAACTAGCCAGTCCCTTCTATTCTCCCTAGGGAAGGGGGGAAAAATAAAAATACCATTTGACTCAATTATTTCAGATTATAAAGAAATTAACACCCTATGAAAAATCTAGAAGTGTTACCCCTAATTACAATATGCAGCCTTCTGATTTATCATCCTATTGAATATTTGTCTTTGAATTCTCCTTTCCTTCCTTTGCATCATTTCTGTGCCCAGCACACATTTACTGAATCTTGCAGTCACATTTCTTATAGCCCACAGATTGCCTGTAAGGAGGAGAGGTGTGCACAGGCAGGCACTGTAGGTGGACAGCATCATCTTTCCCATGCTCTGCTTTGTTAATTCTGAAAAAAACCCTACCCCACTATCCTACCCCCAAATAAATCTGAAGTTAAAGAAAAATGCATTTTGCCCGTCACCCCAAAGCTGAAGTGCCATTTCTCCAGCAGTCTTGTGGAGTAACACATGTAGAGGCAGAAGATTTAATGGAAATACTTAATGTGCAACCCTGTATGCATCAAGGTAATCAATCCTGATTTACCCTCCCAAGCTACTTCGTATAGCATCACCAATTAGCACAAAAGTTCAAGAAATTAAGTCCTATTCGTTTGTATTTTTGTCTATACTTGAACTCAAAAGTGAACTATCTGTTGCCTACCCCCTGACATCTCTTTGAGTGCAAGCTGTTCCTAGTAACTAGAAGACAGCACAGGCACCAATATTAACTTCCTTGACTAAACTGCTGGGGTGGACTGGCTCCATCTCTCAGAAATCAGGGTATGCCTACTTGCAGCTTCCTCAGAGTGGGAGGCATGAGAAAAAGATACCAGGAAACCCTGTTCAGTAGTTAAAGCTCAGGCTTCAGATAGTGCATCTGGAGATATGCCCACAATTAATTTTAGGGAAATACTTCTAATTAGCACCAATTACAATCATAGCGAGGGTCAGAGTTTCCGAGAGATTTTAACCTACTAAATTCAAAAAGTGGTTTGAAACAGAGGATGAGTGGAGGTTACAATTTTTCTTATACTCTTAGACAAGGAGCCTGCAGTTTGCTTTCCTTGATCAGTGTCAGGTGGTTCAAGCCTCTCAGCTTTGCCAGAAGGCCTGTCCTTGTGGTTTGCAGGCATTCCTGCTGTGGGAGGGAAAACCAAAATGCTCGAGGTAGTCAGCACCTGCATAAGCACTCTTCACCTGCAGCCCTGGAAATGTAATGAGCTGCCTTATACCTCACACATATAAAGAGTACCTAAATGCTAACTTACCCTAAATTTCTTTCTTTTGGAAAAAATAGTTCCATTCTTACACTCTCAGACTTCCTTTCTTTTGGTATTTGGCGTTTTTAAAGCCAGTCACCTCCCTAGATGTCTTTGGTGTCTGCAGGGAAGTGCAGGCAAGAGTACCTAATTACAAAAAGGCAGAAGATTTATTACACATGCAGAGGGGAATTTGCATCAGCCCTTCCTGGCAGATGTCTGTGCCCTGGGAGGCTGCATGCACCACCCAATTTGTGCCAGTTCTTGTCACAGACCAACTGAAGCTGGCCCTGGCCTGAGCAGGGGGCTGGGCTCAGTCACCTCCAAAGCTCTCTTCTAACCTGTTTCCTCCTGTCCCCCAGTCCCAGCCTCATGATAACAAGCTACTAAAAAGGAAAGTAGACCTGACACCTTCCTCCCAGGAAAGGATCTGTATAGCAGCAGAACTCCTCTTATGGGATCCAGGTAAACCAAGCTGCCATCCACAGCCTGTCCTGTTAAGAGCACGGAACCCTCATCACAGAGGCAAAAACAACCTGGTTAATCTTCTACTGCAAAGCCTGGTCTTGACCCTCCCAGCTGAGTCAGCATCAGGTTTTCACTGTCCATTCTCTGTGGGACTAAAGGAGAAGTTACACAATGCTGGGTTTATGTGAAGCATGAGTACTGTGCACATAATGTTTTTATAATACTTCGATAATAACCTGTTAACTGCAGAGGAAGCTGTGTAAAATGAAGGCTACAAAAGCATTTCTCCATGAAAGTTTAATTTTTATAAGCACTCCAATTAATAAGAGTTCATTTTTGTTCAGCCACATCACACTCAACCTATGACATCTCTCAAAGATGAAGTTCAAACCAATGGGCATAAACTCGAGTTTTCTGCCCACAGGGAGCTGTGCACACATGCACCAGCACGTGCAGGCTGCTGGGAAGCCTGGCCACTGCACACACATTCTGCATTTTAGTCTCTTCTCCACATGTTAGAAGCAGACAGGAAAAGTGATGGGCACCCATGCAAACAGGCCAGCAGACATTACTGCCACAGGCCTGTTCAGGATGAGATGTGCAGAGCCATATGCACAATTCATTTCGTTCAGAGGTCCTGTGAGGGAGTCAGCCAACATTATAGATAAGCAGGGCAACATGAAAAAGAAGAGAAGGTATTATTATTTTTTAGGTAATATAAATCCCAGTTCCTTCCTCCAGTTCCTTTTCATCATGGTTGTCATGTTTTTCCCATAGGCCCCTGTCATAAAGAATGCAACATACTCTCAGAACAAAAGCCCTGAAGGGATGTGGAGAGCAGAAAGCACACCTGGTCCTATCTGCCCAATGACACAAAAAATCAGGGAGGCCTGGAAAAGGTGGGATTCCTGTTTCTCACATGTGACACTCCCAGTTTCACCCTCTCCCCAGAACATCTACTTGCTCACCCTGGGGCTCTAAGCTTCCAAACTGGCTCTTCAAGGCAGCAGGGAGAAAGCTGCAGAAGCCAAACTCCCCACGTAACATAAGCCAGTACTGGTCTGTCCAGCAAATGACACTGTGTATGAGTATCCAGTGCTCAGTGGGAGAAGGCAGCTTTTAATTCAGTAACTTCTCTGTCTGGTTGTGGCAGGCTTCTCCTCTGCTTTTGTTTCCAGTCCAGGAACAATTTCCTGTAAGTCTCCCATTCACTGCTCCCAGCCTTGTTTTAAGAAGGAGCCGGTGCTGCTCTTGCCAAAAGCACCTGCAGGATGGGAGGGATGAGACTGTGCATCACAACTCACAGGACTGCCAGGCTTGGAGAGGACTGGGAGGACTGTAAGAGTGTCAATATCTACAGCAAGCAGCAGCATTTCCACCTCACCTACAGAGCACAATGGGCCCTGAAAGAAAGGCTGAGTGACCAAACCTTGATTACAGAGCTCAGCAACACAAGTGCTGCTGTGTCCATAGTCAAATGCAAAGACACTTCCCTGGGCCAGGGACTGAGTAAAGCAAGCACACAGAAGGCTGTGAAGAGTCTCAGCTTTGGTCGTTCTACCCTCCTCTGTAGCTTTTGTTTATGAAAGACATGCTAAGAAATTTTGATTTCTGGAAATCCTTTCTGCCTGTACATATTCAGGTAGTTTTGAGAATCTTCAGGATGCAGAACCATGCAATTACAAAGGAAGTGGAGCACAAAAAGGAGGTTGGTGTGAGATGCTTGAGGGAGAGCAGAAAGGTTATGAGACAAGAAGTAGTAAAGAGACTAGTTTCAAAGTATCACTTCCATACAATGTGAAAAGTCATCCCAGGAGATACCAGCATAGGAGTAACACAACATTCACTCTTACAACATTTGGATTTTGAAAGGATAGGCTTTTTAAAAAAAAAGTTATCCAGATGTTGGACACCTTCACACAGATTTTTCTGGCATATGCTTCAGAGATATTGGCAGTTTGGGATCTTGTCCAGAAGGCACCTCACTGTGTCAGAAGTGCAAGTGCAGCCTGCCCAGTCTCCAAGATCTCTAGTGAGTGCTGTCTGTTTGCACAGGCAGCTGCTCCCTGGATAGAAGGGGCTACTTCGCTGTGTAGCCACTGATCTCAGCTTAAAGCAGCACAACAAACTTTGCCTCAAGTCCATGAAGTGTCTGCTCCAGAGTGTGCTTGTCACATGCCAGTATCAGAGACCTCTTTTTTAATCAGGAAGCTCTATGAGGCCAATTTAACTGCAGAGCAAATACAACAGCTGAGTATTTTTCTTTGCAAACTACGGCCTCCAGCTTGCTGTCAGCCAGGAATAACCAGCCTTAACTTGTCTGTTCTTATTGTCTCTCTGGGAAACTAGAACTTTTAGCAGGAATCTTCACTCTCATTTACAGGTAGGAAGCCCAGGTACAAAGAGATTAAGGAACACAAAAGCAGGCAAAAGGAGGCAGAGTAGTAAAAGCACTGGAAAAAAACCCCTTCAGTCCCTTGCCATCCTAATGGCTGCAGTTAATACCACAGCCTTAAACACCTGCAGTTTCTTCTGATAACAAGTATTTCCTAGCTCTTGGTCTTTGACCAAATATATACACACGAATAGAAGAGGTTGTAGACTTCTGTATAATGATGTTTTAAGCTCACTCTTTAGGTAAACACCTCCCAAAACAGTAGCAAATGTATTTCTCTCACTTAGAGCCCTTAATAACCTCACTGTGAGCACAATGAAAAAAGCTAAAACTACTCATTTCATTACCTACTGCTCTCCAGATTAATCTCCATTCTGTGTTGCACAATGACAGGGTCACCACAGGGTTTCCATGCCACTGGGGCCGTGTAAGGAAGTATGCAGCCTGTACAAACAAAAGCAGGGGAATTCTTTATTCTTGTTCTTCCTAACCTGTGGTTTAATTCCCTTTCCTTTGTAAAATGAAAACCAGTCTTTTCTCAGAACATAAATGATCAGTGCCAGCTTTCCCAAAGGAAAAGTATTACAACTGTGTACAGCTTCTGCTGAAGTTAAAAATCTTTCCTAGAAGGATCTTGGGTTTAAAAGTAAGCTCCAAGACCTCTAGAATAGTCACACACAGTCTAAAAAACAAGCAGGTGCCTCATGAAATGAAGATTAAGATTTAGAGTCCAAATCTGGTGCCTTTCAGGTAAAAGGATTCCTAAGGCAGGAGCTCCTAAAGTGGCTTTTGTTAAGGTTCCTATAAGTACCAAAAGATTGTCAAAGACTAAGGAATGCAATTGTACCTCTTACTACACCTCACACAGCCCCCACAACTCCCATCTATTCCATGAACCACGCCTTCAAACAAGCACTTATGAAGAAGCCAACACCACTTCACTCATGAGGGATTTATTCAGAACCCTGAGTGGAGAAATCAGGCTGGCTCTGGGTACAGCACAGCTAAACAGCCTGGGGCAGCACAGGATCACAGCTTTTCTCTGCACATAGCACTGGGGCTCCTGGGCAGCTCTTCCTACCCCCAGCCTTCCAAAAACAGAGCACTGGAAATGCTACTGGTTTAACAGCCCAAGGATGACAGTGAGCTGCCCAAAAGGCACTGAAACAGAATAGAGGGACCAGACATGCCATTTTTTCCCTCTCCTCATTGAAATTTATTGCAGCTAGAACTGAATAAAACAACTGAGATCCAGCATTACAGATAGCATCTGAGATTTCTTGCTGTCCCTGTCAACAGCTTTCAGACATTTGAAAGCACAGCCATAATCCCCCTTTCACTGCAGCAGAGAATGAGACTGAAACACACAGCAGCCATCATTTTCAGTGGGAGATCAAATCTGTTCCATCCCAAACCCTCCCTAAAGCAAAGAGCAATGCCAGGCAAAACCTTGAGAGCTCACTGAGCCCATCAGTCCCGTGCTGAGGAACTGATGATATTTCCTGGGACCATCCTTCTGCTTAGAACACCAGGCTGATCTGTGATAAAGCTGTGTTAATACACAGTTAATGTCAACTGGCTGGTGGAACTCAGTCCTTCCCAGAATACCTAGTTCAGAGCAACTCAGATTCGCAAATGAACAAAGATAATAAACACAGGTAATTTTACTTCTCACTAAATGTCCTAGCATATTTATTAAATTTCCACACATTCTCAATGTTAGCCTTCAGACTGACATACATATAGGTACTGGCAGGTGCAGGCAGAACCTGGATCTATAACCCCCCATATGCCATCCATCCCCTGCCTTCCTGCAGAGAAGCCCCTCAGCTGCACCCTCCTGAGCACCCCAGGTCTCTCTTGGCACATCCCATTGCCTTGAAAACACACAGGCAGCTGGAGCTGTGTCCCACCACACAATCACACCTGACCAGCATGAAAAGCCCTGCGCTGCTCCTCACAGCTTCCCCTTGCTCAGCCCCAGCCCTGGGATCAGCCTCCCCATCCCCACAACAGCCAGGACAGCACAGGACACACAGAGATGCAGGTAGGTCGTGTAGTTTAATGCTTTGTTTCTAGAGGGAACTTCACTTGCCATTGCCAGCTTCTTCTCACCAGAAGTTTCTTTCCTGCACCAATTAAAGATGTTACTTCATCATCCAACACCGAGAGGTACCAAAGCTCCCTGTGAAACTGCAAACCACTTATGGGTAAGTCTTCAGGAAAACAAACACTGCAATCAAAAGAAGGTGATGGGCAAGCAGCACCAGCATAGTGGAGAGGCAGCTTCTAGACAGAGACTACAGGCCTGCATGCATGTTCTCACATTCCTCTTCCAAAGGGAAGGGTTACAACAACCCCACTCATGGCAGAGAAACTGCCTTCAAGGGGAAATGAAAACAAATCAACAGAGACCTGTTCAAGCACACACCTACTGTGAAAAGACTGTCCTGACCTGGCCCCTGGTAAAAATATTCCATCTGCTCAGGATCTCACCTATTAGAGAAAGAAGGCATCGATGTTTTCACTTCAATATTTCTACACTTATCACCACTGGGAGAGAAAAGAGACAGAGGACTCAAAAACATTTGAAGTGTGAGGTTGCTGTGTTCTGATTTTCCAGGGCAGCAGCAAGGTGTCTGAAAAGGCACATCTCCATAGGCAATCAGTGACCCAATGATCACCATGCCTTCTGAATATGTTGTGGCATTTACAGCTCTGTAGAGGTTAAAATCAGAGGATGTCAGCTTCTATAGGCTGTAAAAAAATATGATACAAAACACTTCCATAGGCTTCCTTCAGAAATAGAAGAACTCTCATTCTTAGGTCCCTCTTATTTATTTTCACTGTCAAACCAAGCACATGCTGAGAGGTAAGAATTGCCCCAACCTCTTGCTACATAACCCAGGGGAGTTTCCTCTCATCACCCACAAGCTCTTCCACATGATCCTTGCTATTCATGCACTGAAAACAACTAACAGGAAACTTCATCTGAGAATTCTTGCCTTTTTCACTCCTGCAGAAAAAGCCAGTACAAAGCAAACTAGTCCATCACCTTTTCCCTACAGCATATAAATATTCAACACCCACTGACAGCCCTGGATAACGTGAAAATCAGTCACATTTTCGCAGTGCAAGCATCTGTTCTTCCCTAATGCAAATCTGATTTGAAAAAATTTGGTGCTCATGAAGGAGACCAGAAATGGAAGGCCTGGATCCTTCTGCTGTTGTGTCTGCTGGAACACCTCTGGCTTTTGCTGTGTGTTTTCTGTAATTAAGTAAGCAATAGCAAGATTTTTCAAGCATTTATGTTTCAGTATTGAAGTTGGAGGTGAGTCTCCAGGGTGGGGTAGAGGGGTGTCTGCAGCCCTCCATTTCAGCCCTTTATTCCAAAAGCAGTTACTGTGAGGAATGGCTCTGAAATTCCTGTGCAAGGGTGCATCTCCTCTGTAGGTATACAAAGTAGTGAACAAAACCACAAACCAAAGTCATGGCCCAAGTACTGGCAATCCTAGATAAAGAGCAGCCACCGAAGAATAGAGTTCATTGCATCATGATGGCCCCAAGGACAGCTAAGGAACTACCACCAGTATCCCAAGGCTACCTAAAGGCATAAATACTGGAACAAGCCTTTCTGGAAAATAATCAATCTCAGAATGTCATACATCGATTATTACAAATATTTTACTCCTTTCTTTATTAATATATGCAAAGCAATCAGATTAGAGCCACAGGAGGTAATGAAAAACCAGCTAAGAGATAAGGGCCTTTTTCTGTGTTGTACTATGCATGTTTATTTCCTATTTTAAAAGGAGACCTTGAGTCTGCTTTTGCAGTGCTTGGAGTGAATGTCAACTACAGAATCTTCAAGGCAGGGAGAACTGCAATCCTGCAAAAGAAATATCATGATCCCTTAAATTATGTGGATGCCTGACATGATGAGCCTCACCGCCAGGCTAAAGGTGGGGCCAGAAGAATCCTACAGCAAAAGGATAGCATTAAGACTGAAAACAAAGGTCAAAGTATTTGCCACCAGTTTTGATATAACCAGGCAGCTGAAAAGGAAAGCGAAGTTTGCAGAGGTGGAGGAGGATCTTATTTGATGAAGGGCTTCACATTAATTTTTTCCGTCTGTGTTATCTAGTCTAATAAAAATGTTATCTCTTCCTACAGATGTTGTGTCTGAACAGCCTCCCTGTGAAAGGGAGCTACATATGCTTAACACAGCACATAATGCTGTAACCTGGTCTCTATGGAGAAAACCACAGGAGACTGCTCTGGGCTGCACCCAGACACTGGCAAGGAGCAGACACCCTGCACTGCCTCCTCCGTGTTTGGTAGCCCTCCCAGAAAGATATTGCTAACTCTGAATCCAGGGCTGTGGAATGGTGTAAGCATGGAGAAACGTAACACTTTATAGAGAGAAGTTCCAGGGTCTCAATCTGTTCACCTTATCAAAGAGAAGACTGAAAGGTAACCAGATCAAAGTGACTAAATGCCATCACGGAAAGAGAAATGTGACTGGAGCCTAGAGAAACTTAATAAATAAAAGGCTGAAGGCCAAACTTTTAACAGGTTCATTAACAATTGAAACAATACCCCACAAACTGCAGAGGACTGCACATTGTAGATGATTGTCAAATTACGATGGGATGCTTTTCTAGAACATCTTTTCAAGTTCAAACAGGAATTAATCCAGAGAAAGCCTGCATGAGAGATCACAGCTTTCTGACTTTTATAATCTCCAAATGCAGCAGAGCAGTACTGGATTTCAGGATAGCAAAGCCAAGTCAGTTCAGAAAGGAGAACAGAACAGCTCTAATACCAACAGGAACATTTGCATGAGCAGGACTCCCCTCACACTGAGGAACATACAGCCAAGGGGTTTGATTAAAGTGACAAGCACAGAAAATCAGAAGGAAGAAACCTACTACCTAATAACATTAAGGTAAAATAGGATGTTTATTTAGGAAGAAAGTTGGCATTTCTGAAGCAAGAGGTGGCCAATGGAGCTTTCATACAGACCAAGTGAAACAGGAGGGATGTGTGTATTAGTTTTGTTCTGAGCTAAAAAACCAAGCTCACTGTTCTGATTGACAGATGCCACCAGCTCCTGCTGCAGGCTGTGACAGGAGGGACTGAACCCAGGTGGAGAGCTGGTACAGCATGGAGCTATTGCTCTGTAGACTGTGGCACTGGGATGCACATTCTTTAGTTTATATAGTCTTTATTTTGTACTGCAAGTGTTTCCCAGTTTCATTTATGAATCAATGAATCGGAAAAATGTTAAGTACCCAAATTTGACCACAGAAAAAGTTTAAGCTGATCCTGAAAGAAAAATCCAGGCATTGAGCCCTGTTTGTTCTAACACCTACCAGAAAAGTTGCTTACCAAGCAGCCCCTAGGGAACACTCTCAACTTCAAAGACAAACATCCTTGGAGACCCAGGGCTGAATGTATTCCCCACTCTCCTCTCATGAGATTTGCAGACCAGATGTTTGGCAATGATATTTTTGTTTCTATCCTCTACCTGTTCTGAAAATACCTGTGGCTTTTTCAATTATCTGGGAGTTGATTTGTTGCTTTAAAAGAAGCACCTGCCCCATAAGTCTGTCTTTTTCACTATGCTGCAAACATATGCCTGATGTTTATGATAGCAAACAGCAGGAGTGTTGAGGAGTCTCACCAGCTCTAACTAAAACAGGCTCATCCTACAATTTTACCCATGTAGAACTGAGCTTGCTTATTTGTATAAGTGCAAGGCTTAGCTTGCAAATACCAAAAGACAGGTGTCAATATATGACAACTGTAAGCTGCTGAGAAGGGAGTTTTCTGCTAATCCTTTCGAGCAGATGTGTTGCAGCAGATCAAAGAACACAAGCTCCTACAGGCTGGACTGGCACATATCCTGGGGACATGGCAGGGAAACGCTCATCACTTCCCTCAGCAGGGACACCACCATCAGGATGAGCATGGAAACAGGCATGCTTGGTCTCTGTCACCACCAGTCCGAGGAAGTGATGTGGGGGACACTAGGATAGGATCCAGAACAACACAGCCAGTGTCCCACAACCCTCTGCTCCTTTTCAAAGGAGCAGAAGCTACCACGAGTGTTACGAAAGACACTCCTGGGGAATGCAGTGCAAGGGAAGGAGACAAATTCAGTCAGGCAATGGAGAACCCCTCCCTTGCTACTTGGTGCTGGGAAGTGAGCAACAGCGTCTCTTCACATAAGCCCCAAAGGTGCATGGATGAGACAGCTCTGCAGGGAAATGGCAAGGATTACAAACACCATTTCACTTTGTTGCTACAGGTGAACAAATATCGCTCTGGTAGGAGTCCAGAGGCACTGCTGCCTGTAACTAAGCCTGCAGCACACAGGCTGCTTCAGCCAACATCTGTGTTGTCAGCACAAATAATTACCAGAGAGGGACCACCAAGCAAACAAGCCTTTCAAATGAACCACTCACTTCCCGTGTTTGTCAGAAAAAAATATTCCAACAGTGAGATCTCCGAGCAATACCAAAGGCATCTTCAGGACAGGTACTCCACCTGAAAAACTGAGATGCAAGGAGAGCTCAGGATAATGAGATCTGGTCCCACACAAAACAAGAAGCACCAGAGGTGAGCCCTAATAGCAGCCTGTGCACTGTGCAGCACCTCAAAGATTTGAGCCTTCTTTTCAATATTAGAGATATGGAAGGTGTTTATTTTTCTTCACATTAACATACTAGTTTTAGGTGCATTTTAAGCAACCTCTCTCTGGAATCTCTTGAAGGTTCCCAGGATGTAAGTGGACAACTTCCAAATATATAGACAGTAGTCTCAAAGCTTGCTTTTAAATTTCTGTAACAGGAAGTGTGGATGTTTTGGAATGGAGGGCTGAGTCCTGACTGGCTTTCTGCAAAGGACAGACTCTGCAACTACATCAATGCACTTTTCTTCCATCCCACACTAAAAACGAGGCCCAGATGAATGTGCTAGCCATGAAGAAACACAGAAAGGACAATGTGCATTCCAGTTCAGCCTTTTCAGGTTCATGTGTAGTTCAACGACTTCTGTGCCGGAACACTCAATTTTCCAGGGATTTCTCCATCTACTGCAAACATATTTAAGGGGGCTTTTTCCTCTTCCACAGCCAATATGATCTTTGTTATCTGAGGCCTCTAAATCTTTCTTAAGCCAATACACTCTTGCAATAGATTACCAGTCTCCAACATTTCCCCAAAAATATTTACTCAACCTTTTTATTCCTTTAATTATTACCCCTTGAAAGTTACCACAGAGAGAGTTTAAGAAGTAAAAGCAAATGAGACTTGAGTTTGTGGTAGCCATAATGACACCTGAATGACAGTTGTGAAGGTCTGACAGTGAGGTGGAGATGTATGAAAACATCCACATTCCTACTCACAGTGCTCAGAGGGGCTTGGTAGTGCAAGACAGAGAGGCTGCCCTGACTGTGCTAGCCAGCCTTGGGAATGCAGTAATTTCACAACAGGGGAGCAAAACTTCTGCAACAAGATAAGAATCTCCAGAAAATGATGACACTCATCCTTGGAGAAAAGGCAAAGAGTTAGCACAAGCTTTGTTTTGCTCTGAGCAAGCATTTCTACACAGACGTGCTACTCCAGAGTGACAGCTTGTGCTGTCAGACCTCTTACCAACAGTTTGCATGGGGCTTTATGGAGCTAAACATGAAGCATTCCTTCTCCTCAGGGTGCTTGGAGCCCAAAGAACACAAATCATGTAAAGAAATTAAAACCAGAACTTGGGAAAATGAGAGATATGAGATAATGTACCATTTTATATAGTCAGCTATGTATCAGTGTTGTGCTGTCACTAAAGCCAGTGAAACCAACCTTTGTGGTAGCTCAGACTAAATCTCCTATTTTGTAAAGGATGGCATGCATAGGCTATGAACATTGTGAATGGCTCCTCTAGTCTTGGGACAGCATATCCTGAAGGACCTCACTTCCTGCAAGAAATGGCAGTAAGATTTGCAAGCTGCTATTAGGGTTCTGTCAAATTAATGAGTCTTAAGGGTACGAAGTTCCTCTCATGAATACAATAAACTGCTGCTATACTGATATAAGCTCTTTCCAGTTCAAATATTGATAGAGGAGTTGTGATCTACACTGGCATTACAATTTATGTCCAGTCTGGAGACATCCCTTGCTTTATAGACATAAGGCTAACAGGTTGGTTAGAGGTCAAAAACGAAGAAACAATTTTCATCATTCTTGATTATCTTTGAGAGATCCTGAAGCAGATGGAAGCTGCTCAGCCATTCAGCCAGTGTTACATATTTCACTCTGACAAGGCTCTGGCACCATGAGCAGAGGGAAACCTGAGCAAGACTATTTCCTCCCATTTAACCTTCTTTATTATTAAACCTTTCAGTCATCAGCAGAGCATTTCTTTGGTGAGTTGAGGTTTTTTTTTTAAAACAAAATACAGAGTTTAAGGTACGTCCTTTTTACATACTCAGATCAGAGTCTTGAGACATGTTCTAGTTTTAATAATTAAAGGCTGCTGGATGCCGTGGATCACTGACTGTAAGACAAAACTAATTCCTCTTCAGCCAAGCACTGCTAGTACATAACCCATATATCCCCAGGTATTTGCTATTGGAATGAAAGCTGGTTACAGCTATCTGGCTCAAAATTAACTGACAGCATCACTGCAGATGCAATTCATGACAAGCTCCATCCTTCAAGTCAATAATGACTTTACTAGATTGCCTGGTTTGCAAGGTAGCCCACCCTGAGCTACCGTCTCATGTCACAACAGACATTTAAATAATAAATGGCAGCTCTGTTTTATTCAGTAAGGCACAGTGGAGCTTTGCTAAATTTAACCATCCAATTAGCCTAGCAACACTCAGGATTTGGGAGTTTTCAGAGTTCGCTACTTGCAAAGGGGAAAGCTCAGTTACAGCAATTAACATTCTCTCTCTAAACTGTACAAGCAGCTACTTCCCTGGTCTTTCTGTGGTTTGAGAGGCAATGAGAACAACTGGGAGTCTAGCACCAACTTTTTAAGCTTCCCAAATGAAGAAGATATTCTTCCAGGTAATGCCAACCCCCTGGCTTGCTCTGGGCTCACACAAAAATAGACATACTCTACTGCCTTACCAGCGGTGAGAAACTGTTGCTGGCAGAAAATAAAACAAAACTAGTTTCAAAGACAAGTTAATACTGCATAAAATTAACTATGATGTCTTAGCCCAAACTTTTTCATTAGCTGCAGCACACAAAACAGTCACCATTTCTTTTTAACCTTAGGCTAATACAAAACACACATATCTCCTGCTGGCATGACTGCACACATTTCTTCTGCAAGCTCAGTGCAAGAGACAGTATGCCCAGAGATGGGCAATGGAAATTCTTCAGGTCACTTCAACCCAGCATAAATACATATCTACAGTATCTGAGCAGCAATCACAGCGAATCCTGTTACATCCAGCTGGCTTTTCCTCTCTATTACACACAAAGCTGTCTTTATAGGAAGAGCTAGCTTGTAGCATCTCTCCTTCGGTTTATGCAGATCACACTGCAGAGCACAGGAGTGCTCTGAATATTAAGCTACTGCATCCAACTTTTAAAAAAATAAATACATAAGCTGAAGAGGAAAATCAGGGGAGACTTGGGAGATGCTACCTGTGTATTTTATTCCAAACCTCTGGTGTATCCTCACATGTCTTTGCAAGTAGGACAGGAACAAGGCACCTGCCCCTAAGCAGTGGGGTCTGAGCAGTCACTTCCTAGCCAACACAGCTACTACAAATTCAGAGCTTTTGCCTTTGAATTACCTGACCCCAAGAATAAAAATAAAAAAGTATCTGACCCTTGAGGCAGCACACAGAAAAAAACTTTCCCAAATCCTGCTCAAAAATTCTGGGAATTTGCAATGGCTTTTAAAACACACTCATCCCCAGATTTCACAAGGATAGATTCTTTCCTAGACCTCTTCAGTTTAATCTCCTTAAGCCTGGAAGTTAAATCTTCATCTAGAGCGAAAATATTTTACCACTGTAATCTAGTTATGAGTATTTACACAATTTGCCCCAAATTCTTTCATTACAGGTGCCATTCTCAATTATTCACAGGTAGTGGTACATGCAGTTTCCGTGGAAACGTGCAGATCACCACCAACTGATGTGCAGCCAATTGCAGGCAATGGGCACTTGAGCAGAACTGGTCGGCTGCGTAATTGTGCTGGTATTTGACCATCTGAAACCTATGGGTAGCAAAGGACTAGTTTACATTTCAGTGTCTAAATTTCAAACATCTTAACTATTCCAGGGAGCAACCAAGACCTTGTATCTCCCAAAGCATAATAAACTTGATGAGGAGGCTGTAACTTTTATGACATCGCATTTTCAGCATTTCACTATCATTTTCTGTATTTACCATTGAAAGTAAATGTCAGATTACTCTACCGTAAAACTGGTCATAAGTGATTCACTCCATTACACTTCAGAATCTTCCTTATTTTTAACTAGTGAAACTCTGCCAGTCATTTGCCTGAGACTGTGCTGCCTCTTTTTTCCTTTCCTTCCATTACTAGTTGCTTTATTTTTTTAATAAAGTGAATATTCACATGATAATATTTCTTGTTCCTTTAAATTTTTTTTCAGCAGTTAACATTCTGAATGTCATGAAGCCTCAAAAGCAGTTATCTTAAAAAGGTTTCAAAAGCTCCTCGGAAATTCTCTTCAGATTACACTAATGCACAACAGAATAAAAGTATATCCTTGTCAGGCAGAGCAGTGAAGCTACCCAATATTAAACTGCTGAGGCCTGACCATTCAGTGAGGGCTGTCCAGCTACTATCCTGAGCTCTCTAAGACAACAGACTCCACTATTTTTCTGTTTGAAAGACTCATGCCTCTCCCTGATATACGGCATTCCACTGAAGTGCTGACTCTCACCAGGCACCCGCAATGCTTCATCACCCACACTTCATATTTTCACACAAGTTCCTTCACATTTTTTTCCCATGCTAAGACAGAGGCCCTTCCATAGCACATTCACCAAGGACTACAGATCCTTCTTCTCCAACTGGATCTCTTCAGGATTTGAGCAACAATTATGCTGTAACCAGTGATATTCCAGGCGATCATTTTGTTCCTGTGTTATCTCCTGTCACATGCACAGGTCTGTGTGTACCCACCAACTGTTCTGTCTCCTCCCTGGACTTTCAGACAGCTGTGCAGAGCTCACTGTAGCACACTCTGTCTGCATGGCCATGCTGTTTCAGGGGCTCTGCTATGAGGTTCCACAACCCAAGCCTTCATTACTCGATTGACACAGTCAACAATGGCACACGAGGTTGCTGTGCCTCCTCTGTGAGCTGAGACCCTTCCTCCACTGCCATCCAGGAAACCAGCTCAAGTTGCTCAAGTAAGATGGGGCAAGGAGCTTTTCCACCTAGCATAGTCTCAGAACTAGAGTAGCAGATTATGTTACTGGTGTAAAACAAGTACTGCGTTAACCCCAAATGAAGAGGAGTCACCTCGGACACAATTACTCAAGTGGCATAACCCAACTGCACCTAGATGCTAGAGCAAGGAGCACTTCTGTGATGGGTGGAAATGCTCAGTACCAAGAAATTAAGCTCTAACTGAAGGAAACAGAATAAAAACATTTGTTGCACCTGCATTATTCCGAATTTAGGGTTTGCCAGACGTAATTTCCAACTTATTTGTTTTGGAAAATACTCAAGAGTTCACAGAGGGAACCCTCTACACGTTACTTGAAAAGGCAGACTGGTAAAGCACTTGGAAAGTATCTTTATGAAAAACAACAGATCTATTGAGAAAGCAGCAAGTAGAATGCCTACTGTGCACTGCTGCACAAAGCAGCTGACATGGTAACACACAAATATGTCCTGAAAAATGGCATTCAGTATACTTCTGCTTCCCTGAAAAGCATTAACAGATCATATGCAGATTTCTTTTATAAAAATATTATGGTATAGGAATAAACAAAAGCTGCTTTTAATTCTATTGTTGAAGTGAAAGGTTATCATCTAAGGCAGCTGACTGGTGTACTAAAGATAAGCACAGTCAACCTACAGAGCTGCACCTCTATTCTAAACTGGACTTCTGCATACTCTCTTAAATGCTGCTTATTGAAAATGCAGTAGCACTTCAATCAGAAACAATGTTCACTTGCCCTTCCTAACTGAGAATGAAATACAGCCTGGAACACGCACCAGTGATGGGATGAAACACTGGCAAAACTTCCAATGGTTTAGCCAAAACTCTACTGAAACTCATCTTTAATTACAGAGCTTCAGTTCTAAAGATCCCAGTCTTCAATGAGTATCTGTAAGGAATGTCAGGAAGATAAAATAGCTTTCTACAAGAAATGCCAAAATAAGTTTAAAAATGCTGAAAGGGTCACACTAACAGCACTACAGAGTCATTGTGAACTGCATAACTGGAATCCGGGTAATTTCTGCTGGTGAATCTCGTGTCTGCACCCCTCTGTTTGATCCTCCACAGTAGCTGTAAATTAATGCCATAAGGAGAACAAGTTCAAACTCTGTTATTTGGCAGTGAGGTCCAGTTTCCATGAAATTCAGCATGTCATATCTCAAACTGAAAAGTGCATAAAGTAATGAATCACCAGGTTATATTCAGATTCTGCGGACTCATTTTTCAGCCACAGAAAACCAGCACTTGCCAGGCTGAGAATAGCAGCACTGATCTAAAGGCCAACAGTGCTGCAATTCTAAAAAAAAAATGTATACCATAAAAGAACAGGTTAAATGATAAGAGAAGGCATTTCAATTCTGTGCTTCAATGAGTGTTAGTGACACAGTCATTAAGAAGGTGGAAAAGATGAGCTGTCAAGTTTTGTGACTTACGTTTCAGACAGTTTTGTTAAACATGCCATTTTTATTTTTTTCATGAACACTTTATGTATTTGCCACTGGTCAGATAAAGGCACTATTCAGCACCACAGGATTAGATGGGACACAGGACACTCCTGAGTTCTTCTGCCTTTCTGCATATAAAAGAGGAAGAAAAGAACAAAAGAACCTGCTCTGTCTGGCTCAGTTCCATTCCTCAATTTACTCCAGCATTGCTTAGGACTTGTATACCTCACAAATAACAGCTCAGTTGTGTTAGGATTAAACGTTCTAAGAAAAAAGGGAAATTGACTTCAATCACGTGTTGACACGTGACTGCCATTTACCATCCTTCATCTGCATCAAGTACCTCAAAATCTTGAACTGGGGATCCTGAATACTAGGGCAGATTCACTGATCCAGTTTCGTGAGGGAATGAAAAATTGCCCTGGTGCATGACGGCTTTTGAAATTTGCCTCTGATGGGTAAAAGCCCTTGGTCAAGTCTGGAGATGGGTAATGTGCATGCTTCAGCTGCCAAAATTGATGCAAAGAGGACCTGGAAGACTTCCACAGCTGCTAAGCTCTTACCTTAGAGGGAAACACCCTCAGGACAGCTACTGAGGCAAAATGCAAAGCACATCCTGCTGCCAGCCTGCCTCACAAGCATGGAGCATCCTGCATTATAAATAACGAAGACAGGCTACTGCTACAAACTGCACAGGATTAATGAGGCAACATCCAACACACTGCATCTGAATAAAAGAGAGTACAAAGTAATCTGAACACAAGAAATTTGTAAAAAATACCCTGAGTCACTGAGGCGAGTTCCTTCCTATTGCTCATCACAAAATCTCTCCTGAACTTTCTTTTGTCTACTCTGACCCTGTACACTGAATCACCTGGACAAACAGGACTCCTGGAGTTTTCCAGATGTGTACTCAGTTGCCACGGGAATGAGCCACACCATATGCTCAAACTGCAAGATGGAAGGAGACCTGGAAGAAGGCAATTGAAAGGGCTCACAATATTCAGTACTGTGCCAGATAAGGTAAAGCTGCCCCACAGTGCTGCCAGGCCCTGTTTCTACCACACGAGGACACATAATTCTGCTGTTGCAAACAACATAGGTTAAATCACAGCTAAATATACCAGCACTTTTCAGCATGAAAGAGAGCCATTAAATCCAGAGTCCCTCCTAATAAAAATAACAACAATCCACTGTCCCTTCTAATGCAAAGACTGCAGGGCATAAATGATATCAAAAATTAACAGTTGTTTTTTTTCAAAGACCACACAGTGAAGCTGGGAAACATCCTGCTATATGCAATATTACATACCCACCAGAAGTTAAAGTTCAAAGCATAACTAGATTCTCCTTCCATTAATTTGACTAAACCCACTGCCTTTAGTTCAAAAATGCCTGAGGTACGCATCAGGAGAGGCCAGAGAAGCATGTACTTGAAGAAATCATCGCTCCAAGCATGATCCTTACAGACCTCTCTCTAGCACTCAGCACTGATTTCTGGCAAAAAAAAAAAAAGTGGGATAGACTAACCTTCAGTTTTAACCATTGCAGCTGTTTCTTATGGCAGCAAAATACAGTGCAAATTGCAACGCATGTATTTCTAGAAAAGCACAAAAACAGCACAGAGAATTTCAAGATAATCTAAAAAGGAAGCCAGGTGCTAGAAAATAAGACAAACAACAGGGGCTTACTGAGCCTGTTGAAGAGAATTTACAGAAGCTTACATGGAAAAAGGGATCTCAGAGACATAGGGCAGAGAAGAGGTTTTACAATCTCAGGAAGAGACAAATGGCTTGGACTGAAGTTGAGATTATACAGTTTCAACACTGGCATTATGTATTAATTACTGGAATAAACTGACCAGTTAGTGCTGGACTTACAGCTGCTTTGCACTTTTGGATGGTATAGTGTATCATTTCTTTAAGATATCCTTTAATCTGCCTTTAAGAAATGCCTGCATGGCTGAACCAAAGAGGATGCGAGTGAGAGATGCCAGACATGGACCCTCTTACCACAGAGCCTATCATCAAACTGGAAGTGGACACAGAGCTGGATACATTGGCTGGTACATGCTTGAACAGATGCAGTCTGCTCTCCCTGGGTACTCCCTGAAAGGCCTGAAGCAAGAGGAGCCTTATGGGTTTGTCTGCACTGGAAAGTGGTATTAGAGACAGAATGTAACCACAAGAAAATGCATTAACTACACAACACAGTCATAACCTTACTATGATTTAACAGTGGGTATAGCTTGCCTCATCAATGCAAAGCCACACTCCATTAGACAGACAACTCCTCAGATTTCTGCTTTGATCAAATGCAAGTCTCTAATGAGGACCAGTCTGAATAGTGGCTTGAATTAGGGGAAGAGCGTAGGGGTAGGTTTAACAATTAAGACATTTTATGGTTGCCACACATTCTTGAATTGCTGGTGCCAATCAGCCTTTAAGTCAATACACTCAAAGTTTTTGAGCTCTTCTCAGAAGTCAATACCACCTCACACAGACTTCAAAAATTAAAATTCAGAATCCTGGGCATGTCAGGAAACCAGCAAATCCTGCTTTTGAGTTTGACATGTTCCCCATTATTTGATGCAGGAAATAACTCTGTCGCAAGTGAACACCAGGAGAAAGCAGGTGACACTGAAAAGGGTGGCAGCCTGCAGAAAGAGACAAACATCACAACTCGCATTCTGCAAGGCCAAGGTTGCTAGGAAAATCAAATTCAGCTATCTGAAATACGGAGAAAAGACACAAAAAAGTACAAGGAGAACCAAAAGACTTTCCCTCTGCCAACCACAACAAATGGCTGAGTGATACAAAATGTCAGTTGGCACTTGAAGCACAGTGGATGGCCAGAGACAAAGTGCATTTTTAAATCATTAACACATTGGGAACACACAGATGTGCAGTTCAGCTACATCTGTGCATTGTAATTTCGACAGTAGTCACAACTTAATGAATCATCAATTGTGACAAGATCAATGAACCGAACTGAACAACAAACTAAAGCTAGTAAATTCATGCCTGGGGCAAGAGCTAAGGGTTTATTTTATTATTTTTTTTAGTACTTCTATAATTTTTAGTGTCTAATTAGTAAAAACACGAATCCTCCAGAGCCCTTTTCTTTTTTCCTCCTTTTTGAAAGTCCAGCTGCAAAGGATAAAGATTTCATTCATGTTTGCTAAATTCAAGTCTGCATACTACTCATCTGATGAGCAATTTCTTCCTCAGGACCAGGAGCCCATGGCAGCAGAAGTTACAATGCTGGGATGTGCACTACATGCCAATCAGGTGGACTCTGATTGAGCCTACCACCTCTAGGCAAAACAACTGCTGTTTTTTCCACAGGGCCAGATTACTCCTGCAGGCAAAGCACCAGCTAAGATTCTCTGCAATGCTACTTTTTGAAGGGACAAATTCACATCCAAATCTAGCAACCAAATCATTTATTTGCAAAGAACACACACTGAGCTTCCCCCTGGCCTGAACCCATTCAACAACTTCAATGCTGAGTTTGTTGATGACATGCATAATCCAGCTAGGTTTCACATCAGTGATATTCTTCCAGAAAAACTCTATCCAAATTTACCAGGAGGCAGAAGACAGCACTCCATATTCTTACAAAGCATGCAAGCGAGGGCTCTCCCTGCTGACCTCTTCCACTCCTCCACGTAAACCATTTTAATCTCTACCATATTTAGGCTTTCAGTGTACTAATACCTGCCAGGGGTTCAGCTGGACTCTTGTCTCCCTTCCAGACAGGCTACAGGGAACAACAAGCTCTGCTTAGCCTGGCTTGTTTGTCACACATTCGGAGTGGAGCTCCATCTGGAAGGCACTTCCATGAACTGTAGCACTGCTGGCATGCACTACTCTTCCTCCTGGAACTCAAAGTGAAGAAGATGCAGGCTCTCTTTAGAAGGCTGATTCTGTTCCAGCTCCTGACCTTCTTTATACTGGATGTCCTGTCACCTTGGACTGTGCATTCCCAAATTCATTACCTTTCCCTGCAGCAGCTTTTGTTAATACCACCCCGTGTGCAGCTTATGCATTTTTCATCAATATATTTATCATTTCTGCTCTCTCTCCAAGGACTTTCTCCTCCCTGGGACCAACTGTGGCATTGTCTAAATCAAAGAGATACAGAAAAATAAATTCCAGTACTGCTTTGCTTGTAAACAAAACACCATTTTGGAGCTGTAGCACCAAGGAGCAAGGCTCCATGTTTTTAAGGTCTCCAATAGGTTAACATTTCCAACACCTTTCCAGTGGTCCCAAAGTAGCTAAAATATCACAATGCTACTTCTATTGCCTGTAGCACTTTGTGCAGCCAGTTTTACTTAAAGCATTCTGAATCCTGTGCTGACCAGCATTCTTATTGCAGGGATATTTTCCCCAGTTCCCCCTTGGAACAGCAACACAACAGTGAACATTTGCACACTACAGCTGGAAAAGTTACAGCTCCAACTGCTATTTAGACTTCTCCACTCAACTCTAACAGCCAAGAACTTGGAAAGGTTTCATCCAGGCTGGACCCTTGTGATAAAAGGATTGAAGGAACAGAGCACAGGATTAGCACGACAGATGAATACATTGCAGTGTTTTCCCATTGCAACATCCAACCTACCCCATCAAGGCACTAGATAATCTTGAAAAGACAGATCTTATTATACCTCACACCCGCTGGTTTCCTTAGGATAAAGGATTTGAAAGAGCTATTCTGGAGCTCTGGGCAGAAAGAATCTGAGCAGGTGGGAGTGCCAGAAAGAGTCACTTACTTTATTATCCAACTGAAATAACCACAAGAATAAACAGCTGTTCGAAAACTCTATGGGGAAGGTGATATTTTACTACTACAACACTGGGCTTCTAAGAAAGCATGTGGAATGCATATATTTTAGGTTCTCTTTCTTGATCCCAAACATAATTTAGTCACTAGTAGCTCAAGTTACAAATTAACAATGAACGTTCACAATAATTACTTCTTGCATCCAAAATTAGGGCCAATTATTGCTTTTGCTCTTTATCTGTGCACTGCAGTTTAATAAGGATCACAACCATAGAGCCTTCCTGACACCATTCCCTATATAAACTACACAAGATGACCAACAAGAGATGATAAGAACAGCTAGATGTGGGACTTGTGAATAAGCATCATACACAGAAAGCAGCTGTTGGAAATACCAATTATTACAGGTCTCCAATGCAAGGTCTCTCTCTGCTGTGTTTTGTGTATCTCAGCCCAAGACCAAAAGGCAGCCCATTAGCAGCAGTTAAGTGATTTTCCTTTTTCTGCAGGAGAGAAAGTTAAAATACTTGTTGAACGTTCTCTTCCACAGGTACAGTAGGAAACACATGTACTCCTTACGTGGACATGCTCTCTTCTGAACAGCTGCTGTTGCTACAGATTTATTAGCATATGCTTATATTCCAGTTTCAGGTTTTTCTGGCTTACATTTTAAAATTTTGATTTCTCCAAGAATTACTTATTTGGGGCTGTGACTTTATGTTTTTAGTGAGAGGAAGAAGATAAGACACTGAATGTAAGATGGTTGGATGGAACCTTCCTTGCACGCAGATTTTTTGTTTTTGTAGTGGTAAGCACTGCATTGCCCACAGTCATGGTTACCACATTCTGTACTCTCCAAGGTCCATTTTCCATTTAAGAACTTACTCTCCAGTTTTATCAAGGGGATATATTCTCCCACTTTTGCACAAGAAGGTACAGAAGATCACATTCTTAAAGGCCTGTGTAAGCCATGGCATGTCAGTAAATGACAACAGGTCATTGAGCTATGGGTAGCCTCTTGGTCATGAGCAGATATGAAAGAAAATTTTGCAAAAATAGTTAAGGCCTCAGAAAGGCTTTCTGGACACTTTGCTCTTGCCCTTCCCTTTTCTCCTTAGAAGCAAAGCAGACAATCCATGCGGCATTATCAAGCAGCATTTCCCATTAATTTCCAGCAGTCAAGCAATGAGTTACTACTTCTTTCAGGAGGCTATTCCACAACCTAACAGACTTCAAAGACTCTACAAATACACACCAGCAACAAACTTTATTAGTCAGCAGGAGATAGCAGCAGGACTGACATACCAGCTACAGAGAGCACATCTGTCAATAACAGGTTGCTGCAGACGCTCTCAGAACAAGGCATCTTGAAAGAGAGCCAGCAGTAAGAAAGGTCTTTTGAAACATCTGATGATAAAGACCTATTATTTTAGTTTCTGATGGTCACCAGTAAGATGTTAAATCTGACAAGAAATATGTGTGTGGGTTATTCTGACATGGTTTGCAGTTACACAAATTATCTAAAGGAATTAAGTTCTCATTTGCCTGTTCCAAATGAATTAAATAAATTTCCATTAAGTGCCTTTTACAATAAGAAAATGATTAATTTATAATTATGGGGTTTCATGTCTTTTTTCTCCTTCTCTGAAAGACTTCTAGAACCCTGCATACACAATTAATTAATAAAAATATTTTCTTCTGGCTGCCAGTCCTCCAAAATAATTTTATTATCTGAGAGTCACCAGGTCCATCCTCAGACTAGTTATTTCCAAATAAACATTTGGAGAGCCAAATCAGGGCTCATTGTCACCTAATCAACTCCACTCTCTTGTTTGCTATTTTTTTATTAGTTGTGCAATAATGGTCTCTATCAACAAGTTCCTTGAACATCAGTTTTGAAATTACGAGATTCATTAACAGCCTTGGCACAAAAGGTGGGTCTTAAATTGACAGTGCTGTGGAGATGCTGTAAATAAAGATGACAGTCAAAAAAATCAAGTCAGAAGAGCCAAATCACCTTAAGTGACAGGAATATTATGAATAAAGATAAGAAATAATTAGAATTTTTGCTGCAAGCCTCGCAGATATTGCTTGGAAACAAGAGAAGAGGAGAGGAGACAGGAGTGGGTGCATGAGAGAAATGCGGAGAAGTGATGCTAGCCAGTGACCAACGGAATCAAAAAAGCAGCTATGATACTGGAGTACATTCAAAGGTTTATCTCCAAAATTCATCAATTCATCAGTGCTTTTGAAAACGCCTTTGCAAGACTCCTTATGTGCACATCTCTAGTAGAGCATGTTCAGAAAAGTCCCTGAAATTAAACAGGAACAGGTGCAGAATAGGAGGAAGCACTGAGGCCAGGAGAATCAGAAAGAATTCTGGCCCCTGTGAAACTCACACAGGGATTTTTACAGCAAGGGGAGGCTTAGCTGGCCACTTCCTGGTTAAATGGGACCTAAACACTCCTTTTCCCAACAAAATAATCTGCCTTGAGATTTAGAATATTTTAAATTTACAATATTTTAATAACTACACTACTTTTGCCTTTTCTTCCTCCGTAGTATCTAGTACAAGAACTTTATAGGACACACATCTCCTCCTTGGCAGCTTTCACTTCGCTGCTCCACTCTGCTGCTGTTTTTAGCCTACCACTCTTTTTAGCCCAGGCCTGTGCCATGTTTCCCCCCTGGTTTACTGCCTACTGACACCATGAAAATCCCAGTGCTGTCTAAGCTTTCCAGACATGGCTGTGGCCATGGGGGTCGGGGCACAGGGGGATGCAGCCTCTCTGCAGTGCTGTGAAAGGAAGCGCTGGTGGCTGCTGCCTCCCAGCTGGGACCGATGATCTGTTCCAACAGAGAGTCAAAACAGATTAGGTTAAACCACAGACAATTTAATCTAACCTGTCTGATTTCAAACTGGAACAGAGAGGCAGAAGCAGTCATCTGGCCATCCCTGGCCTCAGCTGGGAGATGGCAACCCACAGGGACACCTCTCCAGCAAGACAGAAACCTGCCTGCATGAGCACATCCCTGCCAGAGAGTTAAACTAATCTGCTTGTGCCTCATTTACCTATTGGAATAGGCTGAAGGTTTTGACAGCAGAGCAGCACTAGAACAGCCTGACACACTTTTCATGACAATCTCCCAGGAAGCTCTAAGGTAACACAGGGTGAGAAGGAACCTTGTCTCAACACCCTGAGCCCAAGAAAAAAGAGAAAACAATGCCTGAGATTCAATTATTCATTTTCATAACAGACAGAAGATACCAGTGGGTTGCCACAAGGTTCTGAATATCTTCACGAGGGACTTCAGAAACAGAGAAAATAAAAGGGAGACAACTGCTACTGGCAACAAAATTTCTTAGCTGAACATGATTTCCAGTACCAAAGTCAAAACTTATAAACAGTTAAATAAACTTGGAAGAAATCAATTATGTGAGACAAGAAGCTTGGAGAAGCCTTTTACAGGATATAACTGCACAATTAGAACTTCAAGCTACTTGGGAATATAAACCCTGTGTTACAGCTTTAGCAGAATTCTGTAGAATACGCTCCTATTCTTGTTTGTTTGACACTTAAAGTTCACTTGTTTCTATCTGGAAAGTCCTTTTCAAATCACAGGTGCTGCTTTTGAGCATTGCAATTCCACTGAAACTTGCTGCTGAGAATGTGACAACACCCCATCCTGTTACAGATGCCATCTCACAGGAGCTCATTTGAGAGGTAATATGCAGAAACAGCCATTTGCTGCAAAAGAAAAACATTCTCAAGATTAAGAGGTCAGCACCTATTCAGACACAAGGTTTTATGGGTGTGCACAGCTCCAAAGGGTTCAGCTTGGCATTAACAATGTGATATTTCATATAAAACTTTTCAAAGATTGTATTTCTTGCTTCATAAACTTGTGGAATGAACCTGGATGTTAACCTTAGGGCATGGCAGTCTTCTGAGGGAACTTGCTATCAGGGATACATTACATGGTTATGTGCCATTAGTTAATCATTTAAACAGAGATAAGAAATGGAAATTATGGCATTTGGGTCTGATACGTTCTAAAGATCTGCTGACTCTCCTGTATGAAGGAGAGACCAACAACAGTTAAAACTTTTCTTCACCTGAGAAAACTACTTTGTCTTTCACTCACAGTCAAGAAAGTATTTCTTGCTAAATATTATAAAAACAAACTATAAGAGCGGGACTAATGTTACTGAATCCAATATTTGACGGCAAATAAATATAATATGCATAGAACCAGGAGTTTCACACCTGGATTAAAATGATAGATGCTCTATAGATACCAAAACTTAAGTAGCTGAAGCAGTTTTTCAGATGCCATGGCAGTCTAGGTTTTGGCAGAATGGCACATAATGGTGATACAAGTAAAACAGCCTCAGTAAATTTTCTTGGTCTAATTGAAACAGATCACAAATTCTCCTCAATCTTCTGTATGCAGTGGGACCGAGACACCACCTCTTGCTCCTTGGAGGATCCTTTTAGCCACACTGGTCAGTACCTGGGAAATAACTGGAGTTGTTAGCATGGTGACAGGGCTCCTGAACTGACCCAACCAATACTAGGCAATCTGCTGTCAAGCAGCACAATGCACTCTTTCTTTGTGAGCACTGTTTGTGCCTTCATAGCACAAGCCCACATGAGCTCAGATTTAGGTTCTTTTAGGTGACAACCTGAACTTTGCAATGAGACCACCATGAGTAGTTGACTTAATGTTTCTCTTTCTAACAAGCACGGGGCACGCCAAAACCCAATGAAAAGCAGACAGGCTCAGTCCTCTTCATTTCTCTGTGCATCACTGCATGTTAGGACATTTCTCTAAGTAGGGAAGCACGTCAAGTCTCTTGGTGCTGGAGCTCTTGACAAAGCAATTGTTACAGAGGTCCATGAACTGCCTGCCTCCTACTGGAAGGAAATGCCATTGGGATTGCCTGTGTAGAGAGCTAAGAACAGGAGTAGGACCTCTGCAGTAGGATCACAGCAGTCTTTCTTCCCAGGGAGAGACCAAAGGACATTGGAAAAGTTAATTAACATGGAACATGTAAAAGAAAGACCTGTCCTCTCCTGACCAGAGACACAAAGAGAATAGTACCAATCCCAGGAGCAGCAGAGCACAGGGAGCCTTAATTCATTTACACAGTCAGAATGAGCACATGCAAATAGATTCAATTTCCATTCTGTAATTGTTTCAAGTCTACAACAAATTTCAAGAAATTCTTCCTGGCAAAAAGATGCAAAAGCAATGAAGCCAAAGTACAGTGATCTGACTGATCCTTTTGTAACTAACCAAACATACAGAAGGATTAAACACAGCTAGCTTCTGTTTACTATTCCAATGACAAAAATCACTTTTAGATGAATGTTTACAAAAAGGGCATATTGGTTCAGGCCTTCTGAGATCCAGCTCTCTGCAGAAATCATTTGTAACAGTCAAATGTTTACCATTTACAGCATTTCAAACAGGGTAACCCCAGGAACTGGAATGCAGCTGGCAGATGGTGAAAGAAATTAAGCTCATGACATGGTTCAGTAAACAGCAAATTATGATATGCTAGAAGTGCTTGCCACCCCAGGACAACTGCTGCACTCAGGAACTTTCTAGGTGTGCCAAATTTGACTGGGATAGACTTTATTTTCTTCATAGTGGCTTGTATGGGGCTGTGTTTTGGATTTGTGCTGAGCACAATGTTGATAGCACGAGGATGTTTCAGCTCATGGTAAAAACACAACACCAGGGCTGCAGTGAAACACTCCAAAACTTCGACTTCTGTCAGCACAAAGCCAGCCAGCAAAACTGAACTTGCCAGGTTACCTTGAGACTGTGCAAGCAATTCTTCCCTGGCTCTTCTGTGTGTCCCCTTTACCAGGAGCTGCTCTCCTGTGGAGCCTGGCAGCACTCTCCAGGCAAGTAACTACATGCCACATGATTAGGAGTCTGGGATAGAGGCATAGGGGATTTGCATAGATCTAGAATGGAAACTGGAGATGGTATTTTCATTTAACCTACTTAAAAACAAAGAGAAATGAAACTGAATATATTTAGTGTCACTTGAATATGACTGTATGCTCTGGATTACCAGGGAGTGAAAAAAGGCTACTTTGTAAAGCATTAAAGTTGTAGGTTTTCCAGTTCTGAAAACCAAAACTGAATGTCCCAGTTGGAAAGCCCTGGGAGAAGGGACTGATAACATACTTTGTATTTGAGCTTCCTTTCTCTCCCAAAGAATCAATATACTTCTCCCTGGCCCTTGAAGACCTTTTTTTCGACTGTTTTTTCTTATCTTCCCATTGGGTGGAAACTGCTGGAAAAGAGGGACTGAAGGCATCCTTTGGTGTACAGGCAACTAGAGACAAACACTGTTACCATCACCTTTCCCAGCACAGCTGCAATGCAGAGCATACAAGGAGTCTCATGGAAGGACATCACAGACCTTCTGCACTTCTGCCATCAGCTTCTTGCTACGTTCTTGCACACAAACTGGCATCCTTCCTACTTATATTTCATATAACCTCCCTATTTAAAATGTTCTCTAATTCTCAACATTACCACTGAATAATATATTTATTAATTTGTTAGTGCCACTAACTGTCCCTGAGGCTTTTCTTGAGAATGTGTATCAGCTTATTGATTCTAGCCTTCCCCCTCCCTGCACTGCTTTCCTCCTCTGCCAAGCAGAAACACACTTCTGTGCTGCTCCAGGTCATAATTGGAAAAAAGATAGAAATGTTCAATATGACTCATACATAATTCAGCTTATCAGCTACCCAGGAGAAATGAGAAGAGAAGGTATACGCATGTCTGTTTCTTCTACTATCAACAGGAGAAATAATTTCCAGTTACACAAAGTAGACGTAGTTTGGCCACAACAGGATCTGCAGTTAGAAGGGAAAAATGAGAGACACAGAAGCAAAGAATAAAAGGGCAGTAGGGAACCAAACTGTTAAAAGAGATTCACTTATGTGAGAATTCATGATTCCCCTGGAAGAGTGGACTCATGCTTCTCTCTTAATATTCAGAATTAAATAAGTTGGCAATTAGAAGGGATAACCTGCTTCTGATCTGTAAAACATGGCAGAAATCTAAATAAAATAAAGCTCCAGCTTAGTTAGCTACAAAGACATCTAATAACAGCCTGCTAAACCCAAACTGTGACTTCTGGATTTAATGTTAAGGCCTATGTTCCAAAGGGAAATTGTGAAGGAGCATTAAACTTATTGTTATAAAGGGGTTTTAATGTAAAAATCAATACATGCTGTGTATTTAGCAGCATGTAGCCACGAGGATGTCTATGATAAGCTTTGTCATGCACCAGGGACCACTGCATTAGTCAAATTCTTGAAAGGAAGTGCAGAATGTCTGTATCATTCAAACTGCCATCTGAGGCCAATTACAGAAATTATTTTAACCCCAAAAGCAGAGGGAAAAATCCAATCCTAGCTGACAGTCTTGAGAGTATCAAGGGTTCCACATGAAATGTGTCATTTTCAAATACCTCTACAAAATTAATGTTAGAAAAGTGATGGCATAACAAAGAAGTTGGGCACTTTGCACTGTTTTCTTGAAGCCATTGACAGTAAACAACCATAACCAGGGCAGCAAGTTGCAGTATCTACTTTGCCAACGTATAAACAAAGGAATATTAATAGTAATTTAAAAAATCATATTCACAAAATGCAGAAACATCATAATCTCCATCAGACAATGCAGAAAAATATGATAACATGACTGAAAAATTACAGAGTTGTCTGTAGAAAAGTCTCAGAAAAGGGAAATGTGAAACATTTTTCCTTAAATATAAATATATCATAACAGAATTCATCTTCTCTTTCAGTTCAGCCAACATAAAAGGCACAGGTAGCTCTTCATCCTCACAGTCAAGCTCACAACTCTATATGCATGAGCACATACAAACTGTTAGGCAGCAAATGTTTCTTAATTTTGCCCATTACAAGAGTGCCCAGCAAGGGGTCGATACTCTTCAGTTTAACTGGAGAACACATCCCCCCCAGCCTGCAGATCGTTTCTGACCTTATGGGATCATGTTCAACTATCATTACTCCCAATTAAAGAAATTTTCCAGACCGAAAAGCAGGCTTGGTGCTTGATTACTACTGACTTCTGCTTCTGCAGCTCTTAAATTGTGTGCCCGCGTGTCTTTTCCTGTCTGTGGTTTTTCCTAACATTCCCTATTTATGTGGTGGTCTGCAACTTTTACCTCATCAGGAAATCAGCAGGAGCACCATGGAGCTGAGAAATACTGTTGTGCTCCTTGATGCAAGGCATGTCTCTGTGGGCCTTTGAACACTTAACACAGAGCAAATAAATTATTAGCGTGTGTGTGCATGTGCATACATATCCAAGATACATAAAGGCAGCTACAACCAAAGGAAACAGGAATGTGCATGGAAGAGTGGTATTAAGGCATCCAGTATCACAAAAATCCAGTTGCAGGAAGCATTTAAATGTAGATCTGTACATAAACTGCTGAAAGAGCTCCACTAAGCTTTATGCAGTCGCATACATGGCTGCAAAGACAAGAAGTAACAAAAAGAATGTGATTTTTGTCCCCCAATAATTTTCAAGTCTATAGCACTTGTTATCCTGTTCTTAATAATACTATTACTGGAGAGCAAGCTGATCTTTAAGATGTCCCACCTCCAGAAACAAGATACACAATCGTATTGGGTATTGAATGATTTCTATGATTCCCATCACCACGGTGCCTGAGCACATTACAATTGTTTAATGTATTCTTTGTCACAGAGTAGAGAGGAAAATATGATTACCTCTATGCTATAAATGGGGATGGGAGAACAAGGAACAATAGGCAACTTGTCATGTGTGGCTGGCACACTCACCACTGGGATAACCAGTCTACTCTGGCTCAAAATCCTACAATAAACTCTTTCTAGTCTAGTTTTTTCATTACTTAGAAGTTTCTACATCAATCTATAAACAAGAATCAATTTGCCTAAGCCTTTTCCTGCTTGTAAGGGGTAAAAATGTAAGGGGTAAAAATCCATTCAGCCAAATGCCCTGGATTTATAACACCTCAGTACATTTACCAAATCCTATCTATAAACAAATGATAGAACACATTGATGTGCTTGAAAAACCCCACCTTTCTTTAAAAGCAGATAATAATTCTGAAAATTTAATATTAAAAAATTAACCGTTCACAAGCCTGTTTATATCTAATAAACCATTTTTCCACAAACATTCAATTCAGCAGAAACAACACAGCAAGCAAAATAAAACCTGCTCATATAGCAGACAAGGAAGAAAATCTATCCTTTAAGAGGAGAGACAGAATTACAAGTTGTGAGTACACTAAAAAATAAACACAATTAAATTTCACATCAAATTCAAAACCTGAAGAGTAACCTGAAAAATCTATGTGCTGATTTAATCCAGAAGGTGCAGCAATGTAGATTAAGTTTCTGATTGTCAGATACAATACTTGGATACCCTCAAGATGGGTATTATATGAAAGCAAACAGATGAGAAAAGTATACAAATGTCTCTGTAGATAGCCCTTCAAGTCAGAAATTACACCTCTCAATCAGACAACAAAAACACTCTAAAGAACGTTCAGAATCTGCAATCCTTCCATGATTGCCTCAAAAATATGAGGTTCCATTAGAGGGGAAATGATAGCAACTGATGCAGGAAGAACACAGCTTTCCCACATCAAGCTGGAATATCACACCATTTAAATGCAGCACATCAACACCCAGATGCCATAGCCACGTCTCCTGCCACTTAAGGCATGCAAAATCTTCTCCCTTACCTTCTAACACTGTTAACTTGGCACTCGTGTTTATCTCCCCCACACTGTTGGTGGCTGTGCACTCATAGATGGCTTCATCTCGATGAACACGCAGGGGCTGTATCCGCAGGACTGATCCTGAGCCATCATCGAACTCGATAACCTTTGAAAAGGAAAAGAAGGCACTTCTTTACTGGTACCTTTCTGCAACAAACACTGGAAGTTAAAACAATCCAGGGGCTGAAGAACAAAAACCAAAACAAAACAAGCCCTGTAAGCCCTGAAATACCATGCAGTAAGTTTAGTGTTCCAAATCCAGTAACACAAAAATTTCAGTGTCATGAACATCTTTGTCCTCTGAGGAGGCCAGAACAAATGAAGATCCAATGAGGTTCTTTATGGATCAATTAAGGTTGACAAATTATCAACCTGGTAATAAAGATGTGAATCTGATGATTTAAAACATCTGAGCCATATTTGCACTAATGATTCTACTAATCACTGATAACAATTTAGTGCCAACTTTCACCTTGATGGAAGAGGAGAATGATATACTCCTGTGGGATTGCCAGGGAAACAGCAACAAAACTTGAATAAAACCTCCAGCACCTACAGTGCATGCTAATTCCAGTAGAGTGAGGGATTTTAATGTCCCTCAGCACTGGGTACTTTGCAACTCTGGCATAATCAACAATGATGTAATTACACTTCCTTTCCCAGCATAATAAATTAAGTATTTAATAAATCATTGCCTTTCCGTCCATCCTGCTAAGCTGCAAAATGCATGACTCTGACTTATATATGGAAGAAAAAGGTATTTATTAGTTTGCAGCTGGATCACTATTTGCTATTCCTCAATAGCAAGGCTGTGAAGGCACAGCCTCAAGCCACTGTGAATGCCAAACTCACCCTTCTCCTATTACAGAGCACAGCAAAAGCTGGAAACACTACCTGATCTGCAGATGGTGACAGCAGGAGGGAAAGGCAGAAGCCCCCCACTCCTGTCCCTTGGGAACTGAGAGGGAGATGAAGAGACTTAAGGGATCCTTCGTTCCAGACATGGATGTCAGCCTAGGGCCTGTGCTACCCCCATGCAAAATTTCTACCCTATTTTCAAGGCCTGTTTAGGAGCACTTCCCACAGCATAAAGATCAAAAGAGAGAGAACAGGAAGGAGGAAAACAATGCACCACAAGACTCCACAGTGACAGGAGAAATAGGAAGAAATCAAAAGGTAACCAAGACCGCCAAAAAATCTGTTATTTCTTATGCCGGAATGAAATGCCCTTCTGTTTCAATAAGAAACCCCTAACATAGTCAGGTAAAGAAAGAGAAATATGAATATCACCATAACACACTTCAAATAATTATTTTTTTTAAATACTAATTTTTAAATTAAATATGAAACTGTGACAAAATGCTAAATCTTTACAAAGGGACAGAGCTACTGCCAAATTTTAAAACAAGACAAAGTCAGCTATAGAGATTAATTCACTTCAGTGATAAGGACTAAAAAGCTAAGAGATGAAACAGCAGAGAAGCTCTTTTGCCCTCACTATCCTTTGAACAAACACTGTGTGATAGGAACAGAGCTACAACTAATAAGGGCCAGACAGACATTGAGACCAAAATGTTGCTCATTTCCTAATGATGGATACCTCTTCGGTATCACAACTTAGCATGTGTACATTATATTTGGTTTTTTCTCCATCTACATTCCAATTTTTCCCTAATTAATACTAATAATGAAGTAAAATTAATAGTTACTAAGAAAAAAAAATAATCACTATCTCCTGACACAGTAAACTATGTATCCAAGCAGATGAGAACAAAGGTATGAAATTGCTCATATAAATGCCGATAATATGGCATAGCCCTCTGGTTAGCCACAACAAGCACAGAATTCACTACAAAGCTTGTTTCCACTTACAAATTAGAATGTTTAAATAGTTACTATACAACAAAACCTTTACCAGGGAAAAATAACAATGTAAAACAAGATTGAAATTGATTACTTTAATCAAGGTTTTCTGCTCACATAAGAAATCATGATTAAAATTGGTGACTTGAATCAATCCATTCCGGGCAGCAAAGTCATCTTGTGCTCCAGTCAGAAAAGCAAAAACATCAAAGACAGGGGATTAGAGGAAAGGCAGCAGAATTGTAGAAGGGTCACATCTGCAAGGGCAGTTTTAGAGAAGGGAGCCCAACACCAAAAAAGGAAAGTGGAGAAAAAGGTGGAGAAAGTCAGTGAAAACATATTTGCTAAGTAAAATATAAACCAAATTGGACCCTTTTTCAAAGATGTTTCTGATACCTGCTCTTCTCCCTCCCTTTCTCTCATACTTTAGCTCACAGGGAAGTCAATTAACCCTTCACCACTCCCCTTCCAAGTACATCTGTGGGAGGGATGGCAGTAGCCATCACTTAGGAAGATTTCCACTAGTGTTTTGGCATCTCACTTCTGAATTCCACTGGGGATAATAGGTAAAAGAGGCGCCTTATAAATTCTGACACTGAAAACATAAAAATACTGCTAGATCCAACTTTTATGTGCCATCCAAATCTCTGTAAGCCCCAGTCTCCCATGTGAAGGAGGATGTCCTCTTGGAGTGTTTCCAGCATCATGCTCAAAGGACACCACCTGCCCTACAGATTGCATTGCTGCAGGGAAGGAAACCTGCTTTACACTAAAGCTCTACACTCTGCATTGTAGTAACAAAGAGATACGCAGGTTGCAGTGATGATTATTGTGCAATTAAGACCTGATAGGATTAGACTGATTATCAAATTTTTGGGTTTGGTCTTTTTTTTTTTTTCTTTTGGTAATTACCTCAAACCGCTGAGAACTGACTTTCTTCCCCTTCTTCATCCACGTGATACGAGGTTTGGGCTCTCCTGTTGCCTGACACACAAAAGAGGCCACTCCTCCAGAAATCCCAATCTGATCTTCAGGAGCCTTCATAAACGTTGGCTTGCCTGGAAAAATAACCAAATCACCCCCGTGAGGACATAACATCAGATAAGCATGGAATGTGTCATGTTAATCTAAATTATAAGATAACTGGTGCTCTTACTATAAATCCAGGTTGAATGGCCTCAGCCGCACAAATTCAGCGCAGACTGCAACATGACAAGGACAGTTTCTGCTTGAGTACCTTCTTCTCCTGAAATGAATCAAGTCCATCTGGCTTGCCTATAAATGAGGGCAATAGAAGGCTCCCCCCAGCCCCTGGGCATTCATTCAGGTATATGACAATTTGGAACCATTTTTACGGTTTATTTTTTTAATAAATGGATTTTTGCAGGTTTATACCACGGTCGTAGCACTGGAAATTACAGAACAGCTTACACACCAAACCTATGAAATGTACCATACCTTGACATTAGTTTTACTGAAAGCTGTTAACACATCCATAAAAATTAACAGATACAGTTTCAAGTATACAAATAACAACCTTTAGTTTCATTTTACATGTGGACTGACATAAAAATCCTACAGTTTAAGTATCTGGAAACCTGCAGAGGCTAGCCTATGCTTGTTAAGAAACTAACCACTAGAAGTGAAAGTCAGCAAAGAAACCAAAGCGGCATTCAGGCATGAAAGACTTGGCAAAAATGAAAAAAAAAAAAAGTATCATATAACATTTAAATATTCAACCAAAAATTTCATTAAAATAGAGCTGTGTATTCAAGATTTATGTAACAGATTCAGATGGATAAAACTACGCATCCAGGCCGAATGGTTGTATTTTTCTTCTGTACTTGCTGTATGGGAAAATTTTGCACTATGTGATCAGAGGATCATCTTGAAATACTGCTTTGTCCTCATGAGAAGCATTTGATGATCCCATACTCCTATAAAGCACTAAAACATTTAACTCCACAGGGAGAGTTAACAGAGTCCACCCATGATACCATTCCATGCACAGGTCACACTATGGCCAGGCTTCAAATACAATTCCGATCAACCACTTCAAATATGAACCTGACCTGTAAACAGGTCAGAGACAGCTGCTGGCACATAGAAAGCCTGAGAAAGAGAAGAAACCTCTTCAACCCCAAGATAAAAACCCAATGACCCCAGCAGAGCTGCTGGTGGTTCCACACCTTCACATTCTAGACACATCCATGAGTGTGTGTCCTTGAGGGAGAGCGGGATGACATCTGTCAGCCCAGGTGCTTTGAACTCTAGACAAACTGAGGGCTGAATTTATGTCATCTAGGAAGGATACAAATTCAGCAATCCCAAAAGAAGACAGCCTTTAAATGCATTTTCCTAACATATGAGAGATTTCAATTCTATGGGTGCAGTTGCAGTTACAGCTGAGCCAGGCAGGCAGCGGCAGCTACTGAAGAGGGCAGGGGCAGTGTTCTGCTCCTCACCCCCCCTCTTCCTGCCTCCAGACACTGGCACCTGAACCTCTGCAAGGAGCTCCAGGGACATCAAAAACTCCGTGGAACAAACTTGGGCTCCTAACCCAGCAGAAATATGCCTTTTCCTTCTTTTCCAAGCAGTGTGTGGAACACAGTGGCTCAGGGCAGGAGCAGGCAGAGCTCGGGAGCACTCAGGACAGTGCCTCTCTCTCAGCAGCTGTGGAGCACAATTTCACTCTTGAACTGCAGTCCCTGGAAACTTGGCTGAAACTGTGGCACCTCCTCATCCCTAGTTCCACCTTGTGGTTTAGCCCACATTGCTTATGCTGACCCCTGTCCTGCCAGTGTGACAACACACACAGCTATTCAACCAAGTGAACTACTTCAATCCTCCCTGCTTTTGACAAAGCCCAGACACCAGGCTTTGCCTCGCTCCATTGCACGTATCACAGGCCAGGGAGATTGCCAAAGGCCCAGGATGCTTCTTGCTTCTCTCACATGGCACCACTACCTGTGAGGGGTGACAGGGTGTGCTGCAAGATGGTCTTTGTGAGGAGAGGTCAGGACTGCCCTGTGCTGGACACAGCACTCCCACCATGGCCCCACAGCACAGCCAGGCTAGTCACGGCAGTGCCTCTCTGTAAATAGGTTAAGAAAGGGGAAAACACTCCACAGGTGTGAGGAATGAGGTCAAAAGTGTGAGATACAGCCCTGTGAGCACCCAGCCACAAGGAGATGAGGAGCTCCAGGTGCCTGAGCAGGTATTCCCCTGCAGCCCAGGGAAATACCACCGTGGAGCAGGAATTTCCTGGCAGCCCACAGCCAGGCCTGCAGCTGGCTGAGGTCATCCCGCTGGCTTCAGAGGGAGGGACAAGGCCAGACCATCCATCACCACCTGCAGAGCCACCCAGCAGCTGAGGCCACACACAGCAGAGAGGGGCTGGTGGTGAGCTGCTGTCAGCAGAACCCCTCAAAACCTGCCACATGTGATGCTCAACATGGGCTGTGCCCATGTGCTGGGGAGCCACCAAGCACCCACGCGGGGACAGGCCAGCCCTGACCCTGGCCAGTCTGGAGGTCACAGCTGAGCCACTACAGTGCACACCTGGACCTCTGCTCTGCTGCTTGCTCAGCCTGAGCTCCAAAAGGCTTCAGTGGATGGCAGATCCACCAAGGTCAGCGCTGCCTGCACAGAAGTGGATACAGCAGCTCTGTCCTCAATGAGAGTCTGCAAAGGAGTATCACAGACCTGGCCTCACCACAGAAATTCCTCACAAAAGTGTACTGAGTTTTGCCATCCTTGGTGAAGAGAGCCCCAGAACTCTGCTCAAAACCCAGAAAATGTCTTTTATTTTAAGACATGATGGCTGCTGTCTAAAGGCTTTGGCACATTGTCCTGACATGAATAGCAAGCAATTATTAAGTCTGCTTGCTTAACTGATGCTGATTCCACATATTTACTCATCTATAATCATGTCTATTTCTACTTAGTTTGTATTTACATATATCTCTGTTTATTCACCTCTCATCTATTCCAGAGAAATGTTAATTTACCATTCAGACTGCTAGTGATGGCATTGTGATTGACTGTTTTGCTATGCAGTGTGCTGAGCTGATGTCTTGTATTGCACTTCAGCAGCTGATTTGGTTTTCTGATTTTCTGTTATTTACTCTGTGATCTTAGTAAAATAGTGTAATTTTTTTTTCAAACGGCAAATACAGCAGAATCCAAAAACTTTTGTCCTTGAAGAATACAATGCAATTAGATCTCTGACTTTATCCTTACTCCCCAGCACATACACTGAGGGCTTACTTTACTTTTGTACATTTAAAAAAAATCAATACTATTAAAACCAGAACAAAAGGAAACTGAACGTTCACCTGCAGTAAAACCTAAAAAACCTGCTGCCTTGATTTTACATTGCTGCAATGAATCTTTTTCCTCTGCACATTTAATTGAGTGACGCTGATTTCTGGAAACCATCTAAATCCTCAGAGACTGGTCACAGAAGTATTTCTGTATATAAACCAAATTCTCAGTCTGAGAAAGGGTATTTCTACAAAGGCATTTAAAACATTTCTATGCCCTGAAGTTTTGAAATGGAAGGAAAGTACTAATTAAGCAAACCTATAATCCTGAGCCCTGGCCCCAGGACAACAGAGTCTGGCATGAGCATACATATTTTTATACTGATTGGTAACTGTTACAGCAAATCCCAAAACTTAGCTCAGTGTGAGCTAACACAAGAGCAACAGAGCATCCACTAAACTCTTGGTGCCTGTGAGAAATGCATGTTAACTGGACTAGACAACTTCCACTTCTCCACTCCAACCAACATCTCTGTAACTCTGCTGCCATGAGACCACCACTAGTTACCTCCAAGGGGCAACACGGGGATAAGGCCAGATCATGGTACAAGCTGTCTTTTTTAGCCCATGTTGAGCATTTGCACTCTTAGGGTAGCCCTAGAAATACGGTCAGAAAAAACAAAGATGTACTGAAAAATACAGAAGTAACCTACATGTTGTCTTTTCCTCTCCTTAAATTCAAAATGACCAGAGTGTCCATAGAAGATTATGCATCCATGACGTTTTAACTTAATTGTTTGTTGCACAAACATGCTACATATAAACACAAGGAACTGAAGTGTCTTTTGCAGTGAAAACCTATCCTTTCCTTGATAACCTATGGACCAAAGCTGAAGATTTTCTGTTGAAAGCTTAAGGGGTGAGGTGGGGGGGTAGGGGGAAAGGAAAAAGAGCTATTGTATTTCAAAGACAAATCTCTGAAATATCAGCTTGAGAGAACCTCCCGAGCCAAGTCTTGGCTGACAGCAGGGAGATGTGCTGGATGGCTGGGTGCCCATCACACCCACCTTCACTTACTCCATATCACACGGAGTAACAACTCCAGACTGGCAGAGTTCCCATAAGTCCAAACTACTCCAGTCTTTCTCCATGACAGATTCCTGAAGCACATTCAGACCTCACCCTCTAAACTAATTCTTTCTTCTCACTTCAAAACCAGGTTCCTATTACTCCAGGAGAAGTCACTGCTTCTATTTCTGTTCACTCATAAGCTACAGGCAGGAGAATAGGAAAACTTTCACCTTCTTGGCTGAAATTTTCCCTGTTTGGTCTTTGCTCAAAACTAAATTATTCTAGAAAGCTTATGGGAAAAACACAGTTCTGAGGAGGAAGACTGTAAAAAACAGAGCATTTCTTTCTCTTGTAAGAAACTGGCTCCATCTTATTTGGCTGGGGGCGGAAAAATAACAACTTGCTCAGACATGCTCTCCATTGAGAAATTAAAATAAAACCAAAGAACAACATTTCAGAAGAAAAGGACTTTTCTTTCACATTTGATAGTGTTGAAAAAGCCACTTGCTGAGCAAGCACAGATTTCTGGATAATCCTATAAAGTGAATCCCAAGGAGGGCCTCACGGCGTGGACGAGATGCTTGCAGAGATTTAGGCACATACTGCTCTACTGAACTATCCTTGAAAAACAGCAGAAAACTCATGCAGCGTCCTGAGCTGGGTGTGTGACATGTTCAAAAGAAAAGCTCCTTTGAGTTATATTTTAAAAGGCCCGCAAGAACGTGCAAAGAAAGCCAGAGACAGTCAGGTATGCTCTAACTAATATAGCTGTTGTCTGCCCTTCCCAGCAAAAGCAAGTGTGATGGGCTTGGGAGGAGAACCTGAAGCCCTCAAAGACAGAACCTCAGGTTTCCTGGAGAGTCACTGACACCTTTCCTGCAGGGCACCTCAGAGCCAGGCACAGCCAGCCATGAAGATCCTCTCTCCCATGGATGTTATATATATAAAATCACTCTTGCTCCCTGCTACTCTGGAAACTTTCTAGTGAAACAGTTCTTATAAATCAGAAAACTATCCCAGCACCTGTTTTAAAATCTGCCCTACCAAACATCTGTAGCAGAAGAGTAAAATTTCAGATCCCTTTCCGAGGTTTTCCTTTCTTTACCAGAGAAATTCAGAGTCACTTCATCACATGTCTTGTTTTTAGGCTGTGCAGCCTCTTAGTGAACCCAAAGGACCTTCCCAGGGAGAAAAGTATCTCTTGCCAGATTTCCTCCAAGGCCGAGGACAGAGGTGTAGCCTCCCTCTAACTTGGCAAGGTGTCTTTTATGTGAACCATGTTCTTTGAGGAGTAACATACAACCTGCATTACCTGACTTGAGTACTAGCCAGATCCTTGAAAAATAATGCTGCGCCCTGGGTATTTAGCACAGATGCTTGCATTTTGATATGCATTAAGCACACAATTGTCACATAGAATATGTTTTCCTGTAATTCTGTAAGAGCCAAAAATTTCAAGTGGCTGAAAAGTATGTCAACATAACTATATGTAATAGACACAAACGTTAACTTGTTTTATTTCAAAGATCCATAATTTTCTTAAAATAAATGGGAAAATTAAATGGAATCCTGATGCATTTTCAGTATTTAGCACCCACATCAAATATTCCTCATCCAAAAATTTTAACTCAAGGACTGGCAACATAATGTTCCTTCTGTTCTTGTGGATGCCATTTTTCCTAAGGGTCACACACAGGTTTGAGGAAAAATGTATTATTAAACACATCTGCAATTAAGTGTTCTATGAACACCCACCTGCTGTGAGAGATTTTAAAGAAAAAAATCTCTGTCCTCATGGTACAAGTTCTCACTACTCTAAATAGATGGGCAGCCAAAAATAAGACTTGTGTTGTAGGAGAGGGAAACTTATATTTTTATCCAAAAGCTTTTATGACTTGAGCTAAATTAAGATTGGAAGTAGACTCCCCTGTGAACAAAAAAATTACAGTTGCAATGTAAGATGAACTGGATAAGGACATACAATAGGCATGGGCAATCTTATTTAGGTGTCTGGGCTAAATGAATAATAAGAAATTATTGACACCAGAATGAACAAATCACAATGAAATCAGTTCTTGAGCCTGGAAATAGTGAAACTCAGGTTTAAATCCCTGTCTTTAACCTTCCCTGTCACACACACAAAGGCACAACTGTGCCTCACCTTCCACTGTAAAACCAACCTGCTGTTCTCACATGGCTGCTGTCAGGACAAATATGCGAAAAATGATGATGTGGCTCAGTCATAACACTGGGAAGAAACCAACAATGACACAGACTTTCTCATGTTCATGACTGACTTTGAAGTGGAAATAAAGTGGTCTAGAAGACAGAGGTGGCCCATGCTTTTATACAAAGCTGAAGTATTTCTCTTTCTCGCTTTCCTTTATGATCCTAGATGATTGATACCTGTGCATGGATGAATGCCTACTGGAAAGATACTCTGGTGAAAGCTAACCAGTGATTCTTCTCCTAAGCCTCCACTGCAGGGCAGGAGACAATTCAGTGGGCTCTCATCTATTGTTATGTTTAATATCCCTATGCTTCACTTTCAATATACACACCATTGTTTAAATGTAGTTCCTGCCCCTTTGTGATTATCAGGAATATTGTTCGGCAAAATACAATTTTTCAAACTTGCACTTTTTATTCTTGGATAATTTATACGTAGGAAGAGCCTGTTTGAGCCTTGTAATAACATTTCTTTAACAACAGCTTTACTAAGCTGTGGGTCTCAGTGAGCACAATGCTAATTCATTTCTTATTTCTCCTATTTTGGTTTTATTTCACTAAGATGACAGCACTTAGTAAATGAAACTTTTGTCCTTTATTGTTTGGTGCAAAGTACTTATTAAATAAATGCAAATGTATGTGGTGGGGTGTTGCATACTCAGATACTTACACAGTTTTCTTTTTATCCAGGGTATGGATCGTAACACTTTCTCCCATCCACTGTAAAAAAACATTTAACTGCACCCCAATCACAGAAAATGGCACTCCAAATTCAACATATTCCTCAGATCAATCTGAATTACAGGTTACCTCATATTACCTGCTTATCTCCTCTTTTTTTTATTATCTTATTTTATTACGTTTTAATGCTTAAGAGATTCCCAACAGCTAGGACAAATGATTCTGCTATTTCAATCCAATTTTAGTGGTTGAGTTTTCCAGCTTCAAGTGTGAATGTCCATGATAATCGAATCTACAAACATTATCTCAGAGCAAGTTGCATTTCTCCTCGCCTTCTTCTCTTGACTTCCATGAAGTTACTCATAGATAACTTCTGAGTTTGTACAAAATGAAATCAAATAAAGTGAATGATTAATATCCAAAATTCCAAGAAGTAGATCCTTTAACATGTTCAATGACCTCTGTAACTTTCAGTAAAAAAAATTACATTACAAAAATAACAAAAGCAGTCATACAGCAGAAGCTGTGCTTCTCCCTAAGCACAAGCAGGAAACACACTGAACTAAGATTTGAGGTACTCATTTCAGCAGGAAAGACCCACTTTGCTTTATCTGGAGCAAGCTTAACTAAAGGAGAATGCAAGGGTACATATGTAAGGTTAAACATATACTTTTATCAGCATTTGTAAGGGCTTAAGCTCAGAAATTCTGACAATCTTCAACTCCTGCTCCTTCACCATCTTGACAAAGAGGTTCTTTCCTGAGCATAAGCCCGATCTACAGGCAAAGCCTTTGACAGGGCTGAGGTGTCTCTGCAGACACACAGCAGGAACCTCCACACCCAGACAGGCATTTTCAAGCCCTCTTTTCCCTTTTGCCAACACAGGATTTATACTCACAAGTTTAAGTCAAAATCAAGTAGTTTTAAATTTCAAACATCTTAAAACCTCCTGCGTCCTGTGTACTTCTAGCTCCATGTCTGGACAGTTACACATAAATCAACCCTCCACCAAAAGAAGCTCAGTCTTCTCTGTTAAATGCTGATGTTTGGATAAACCTGCTTATTCCACAGTAATACAGGTTAAAAGCCATTAGCTCACTCAAGTGTTAAGGCCATGATTACTGGATATTAATAAACTACAGCAACAGCCTGTCATCACAGTATTGCACTTGAGTAAATTTCTAATTCTGTCTCTTTATGAATCATGGAAATTGTTGACAAAGTTTAAACGCCTAAAATTAACCAACGATACTGAACCAGAATTGTCTCAGGCAGCCATCACACGAGGATGCTGTGCAAGGCACGTTCTGGGTGCTGATTTATTTGTGGAGTTTCATGCAGACAACTTAGACCTTAACGCAGTGGGGAGGTGCTTTTTCTCCATATCACATCTGCAGGGGGCCTACAGCTTTCACACACAGGGTGGCAAATTTTCTCCGTTATTTTTCCAGGCTGTTGTAATTGCAATGTCTTTCTCAAAGTGCCTGGCTGGCTATCAGTGTGAGCTGCTTTACATCTTAGTAAGAAATCCCTAACTTTGACTAATCCCTGGGCTTTGACTGACTCTTGTCCATGGAAAGGGGGTGGGGGGAAATAAATCAATCCCTTTACAGTGACATCATCCTTACTTGCCTCCAAAACCTGAAATAACACGTAACCAAAAAAAGAAAAATATTCCAAGCAGCATAAAGCAGTCCTGCATACAACTGAAGAATACCGATTAAAAACAAAAGCAGAAAAACAGCCCAGTAAAACATACTTTTAGAACCTGAGGTTGTCTTCCTTTCCCATCCTCTGCTTTTACATTTCCCTAGAGCACTCACAGCTTGTGTGTGCAGCCTGTTACGTATTTTGGGGAAAAGCCAGAGCTATATATGGGTTCAGCTTTAACTTCCCAGCATTTATACTAAGCATTACACAGAGCAGGAAAACAAAGGAGAGCAGAGAAGTACTGCTCTAACTGCAGACCTTCCAGCAGCCTCACAGAATGGTTTTCTGCTTTAATTTAAAACTGAAACCTGAAGTCAAATTTCCACCTGGTAATAGCTTAAAGGCACTTCCAATTAACTTGGTAATACACACTTTCTGAGTTAATAAATTTTTCAGCCTCTGTGTTTAATACAATTAAGCATTTGGGCCTTTGGCCTTAGACCTTATTCAGCTTGAGAAAGGATCGCAGGGAGACGGTCTCCAATTATCATCATTTACACAACATTCACTTAAGGGCTTTCAAATGCATACAATATAGAACATTCATTTAATCATACATAAAATTCAGTACCTGAATTCAGGCGGCCTCTTCTCTCTTGCACACAGTATGTACAAGGGACAAGAGAATAAAACCCCCATCTACGGGGCTCTGAAATCAAGTCATCACCACACTGCCTGATGCAGCACAGAACAGCTGCGCCTGCTCCTAGCAACTTACTTTTCCTTCCATATCTGCATTTTGTTATTTGCAAATTTCTTCAAAACTTCAAAGTTAATAAAGCATATTGCATAGTGTAAAGAACCCACTAAGATATGCAGAACCAGGAAACAGACAAAACTGAAATCTTGTGCTTGAAAAAACATGAAAATTAATTTTGCCAGCATGCCTACCACATTAAACACCTTTTTTTTTTTTTTTTTAAACACAGAAGGATTAAAAGGTTTTAATCCCTTTTTTGCAAGCAGCTAGTTCTTGATTCAGCAGTTCAAAAGGCTTTGCCAAGTTCAGGTTTTTCCTCTGCTTCTAAGAATTAAAAGCGAATGCAAACCATATTTTATAAACAGATACCATAGTAGAATGATTTTAACAAAACTGGGAGCCAGAGTAAGTGACCTCTTCAGAATATTTGTTACTAAGGCAAAGGCATTCTGAGCTCTCAAGGAAGGGACCTGCATTTCATTTTAATGCCACTGTATGTTGCTCTGTCCTCCTCCTACAGTAATGAACCAAATTCCTGCTTCATCCACCTGGTAAAGAGGAAGACTTTCTGCTTAATGATAGCAAGTGCATGTTGGCACTTCTGTAATATAGTAGGTTTTCTTTCTATTTGTGTCAACTGTTTTATCATGCAGCAGCTGTAGTACAGTCTGCAGAAAACCAAGAAACATAATTTCCACATTTAAATGTTTACCAGAGCACGGAGCTAGGTACCCAAGCAAAATACTCTCAAGTGAGGGAAATAAAAAGGAAGTAGATCACAGATCACAGGATGTTCTGAGTTGAAAGGGACCCACAAGGATCAAGTCCAACTCTTAAGTCAATGGCCCACATAGGTATTAAACCCACAACCCTGGTGTTATCAGCACCGTGTTCTAACCAACTAAGTTAATCTCAGGGTCTCAATTGTTTTGACTCAGTCTTTCCTGAAATTCCCTGAAAAACAGGTCTATTTCCCCATTGAAAGGCTTCCTCCAAGTCAGATTCCTTGGAAGCTCAGATAGAGGTTCAAAAACGAAGGTTTGAACACTTCTGGGAAACATCACTGTGCATTTTTTACCCAATAATGATGTACTTTTGCAATGGCTAAATGAAGGCACAGAGCCTCACACAACTGAAAAGCCCTTTGAGCAGAGTTTCCATGTCAGGGCTACCACCTCCATCTGGCAGTCAGACTGTGCTGATGGGGCTGCTGAGCAATTCCAGCCCTCCACATCAGAAAGACAAGAACTACACGAAGTGTCACGGCCACGCTGTGCAGCACCCAGGGGTTGCAGGGAGACCAAGAGGAGGTAGAGCCAGGGAAACTCCAGAAGCCAATGTGCCCTGTCCAGGAACCACCCCTGAGTTCTCCCAAAATGGCTCTGTATGTACATGGAAAACCTCTGATTCCATATAACAGGATGGATGTCCAAACCCCTCAGTAAAGAGAACCAGTGACAGACACCAGAGATTTAGAGTTTTACAGCTGCCACGACCCAGCTCTGCCCTGTGCACAGAGCAGGGCAGGTGCTTCATCCCAGGAGATGCCCAGTCCCCACCCCCACTCAGGGCCTTCTGGTTCAGAAAGGACTGAGTTCTAGAAAAGCATCAAAATTAATCACCTTCATGTTTGCTGCATTCTTGATTTAATTTTTCTAGCATCCATTCCTTGCTGTGTTATGAATTTAACAGATAAAATGAAAATCTCTTTTCACTTTAATAACTTTTCTCTATGCAGACAATCAGCTCAGCCTCTGCTTCTAAACTGAGTTTCTTAAATCTCCAGCTAGCAGGCATGATTCCAGATTTTATTTTTCTGTGGCCTTTTACTTGCACCAAACCTTTACTTGATTTCATCCAATTATGCACAGAGTTGCAAGAAATGCAGAATGCCAAGGTCCACGTGGAGAAGTTGCTGTGGCCACCAGGTTTACCCTGAAGCCCAGCAGATCATGTAATGGGACTACCAGGTGCTGAGTTTGAACTTGCAGAGCTGGCTTGGGATGTGTGTACAGGTTGGAGGGTGCACTGCAGAGGAAAGGCTGCACACAGGAGCTGTGGGGCTGGGGAGCCACCCCAGTGGGTGGCACTGGGGCTGCTGGGGAACCCAGGTACCCCACAGGCTCCACAGCAGTGCACGGCTCAGCAGGGACTGATCTGTCTAAAGGAGAAAAATCTTCTACGTCATGAATTATCTCTTTTTCAACAACTCTGACAATATCTGTATCTCTGGGAAAAGGGAAAACCAGTTAACATCACCACTGCAGTAGGTATCTTGGCAAGCCAGCGCATATATTCCATCAAGGAGGGGGTACTTCAGACAGCGCACTTCATCCTCACCAAGCCAGAACACTGCCTGCTACCCAGAAACAAACTTCCCTGGTTAAAAACACCAAAAGTATAATCCACATTTGTTTAGGAGTGTATGTTCCTTGCTCACCATGGAGTCCTGCTGCAAGTCACAGGCCTCACTGTGACACCAACTCCTGCAGTACCAATTCCTAAGGACATTTGGTCCTAGCAGAGCACCCCAACAAAGTGGTGGCAGGAAGTTACAGCATGTGACTAAACTCAGAGAAACTGGAACTCCCAACATGACCTTTCAGGCTGGGTACCCTTCAGCAACCGCTTTCCCTGACACACCCTTACCGCTCCGATCGCACTGGGGGCCTGAAGAGTAATATTTACCAAGCAGGAGCTCAGGACGAAGACTGGGAATGTCTATGAACAACAAAGAGCATCCAGGAGCTCCTGCCATTTTTTGGTTTGGATTCTCTGATGCATTGTAACTCATTTTTATATTTTTAACCATAACCTACTCGCAGCTAGTATTCCATTTTCCCTCAACCCAGACCTCCAGCATCTTCTTCCACATTTCTCCTCACATCAGCAGTAAGTCCCAGTTTCGTGCATAATTCACATGATCACAGAATGTTGGTTAGTTAGTAACAGAAGAAACACGCGGGTCACAGAGCAGCAGTGGTTTCACTAGGTAGGACTGACCAAAAGCTCTGCCCTTCTTTATTTACCTATTTTTATAGGGTTCTAAGGACAGTCAAAGATTGGTGAAAGGGGTCAACACCCCTGAAGGTTTACAGGACAAAGACATGGTCAATTATCTTTCTCCACCCCAGGGAAAGGAATGAAAAACAATTTCACAAGTGCAAAACAATCCTGGTTGGTTAAGGAAAACAAGGACCATGTTTACAGAACAAGCATGGGAAACTACAGCTACAGTGTTACAACTTATGGGGCCCTGTAAAACCAGGGCAACAACAGAAGGCTGCCAGGCTTTGTGAGGGGTTGACTCCTTGCCATACATTCACCAGGGTAAATCCATCAGGGAGAACCCACAACTGGGAATACCAGCTCTCACACTGACTTCTGCAGCCTGGAAAGGTGTTTGTATGTCTCACGTTTGGGGATGAACACATGGAAGGTTGCACATGCCATGAGAGCAGAAAACAAGTGTGCTGCTTACAGAGATTTGCCATATTTATATTTGCCAGAAGTGTATTTGCCTGCACCACTTAATTTCATTCTCACTGCTGGACAAAACTATCACATGCTACAAGCTTAAGGGACACACACACACTGATGTCAAACCTGCAAGGTTCAGCTTGTTTTTAAGCTCTTTGAGGAGACTACAGAGGATATATTCAGAAAATAAATTTGTCTCCCAGAGTGTTGTGTCTAAGTCTCCCTCACCCATCGCTGCTTTGTTGACTGAGTCTCAAGGTTCCTGGCTTCACACTCGATTTGCTGAACTAAAATCCAGACCAGCAAAGAGGATGACAAGCTACCTCAGAGCAAGTTAACTGCACCTCTCAGGCTTTACATGCATGAGAAAGAAGGCACTGTTTCACCCTGGGGATGTGACATCCCAGTATGTTTTGTGAAGGACATACACCAGGGTAAAACACAAATCTCTGTGGGAATCTGAGGCTTGAAAGAACGTCAGCCTTTCCTACCTAGTGCAAGTCAGTGCATTGCTAAACCATACTGCAGCCTAGAAAGAACAGGATGAGACAAAAGAGCCTGTCCAATTATGCCTGCCTCAGGTGAATTTTATTAGTCGCTCAGGTCTATTAACAGCAAGCATAGCATACCTTTATATAGGCAAATGGATCTTGCTTAAGAATTATCCATGCAGGAATAATCCCCTGCCTATCACCAATTGCTGATTCTCATGTTGTGTTTTGAAGTCTGACTTGAAGGTAGGTGCCTGCCAACTCCGCTTGTGTTCTCCAAGAATAAATGTTTATCAAAGGGGGGCTCCCCATTTGCTGAGCTGGAATTAGTTACACCAACAGGGTATCAAATGGGTTGTTGCCTGTCACTGTTATCAAAGAGGAATTTGAAACACAAATACTAAGCAGCAGCAACTGAGCACTGAAGCTTGTCAGAGCAAGTGTGACATGGGACAGCCAAAATGTACAGACACAGAGGGCTGGAAGAGGCTCTCTCAAGTACAGTCCTGTCCCACGGCCTCACCAGGGCTGCACTACACAGCCTCTTCTGGAAAGGGATCATGCACCAGCTTAAAATAGGCCTGAGTTTCATCCACACTTCTCACTGGAAAACTGTTCCAAAATTACGGTCATGGAAACATTGTGGGGAAACAGACTGGTTTTTTCCAAAGTCATTTGTTGCCACTCGTACTCACTAGTTTGCATACTGAACACGATCCTTTAGCTGAAAAAGGTTATGTTCCATCTCTGTGCCTTTTCTCTCCTCCCTCCAAAATGTATCTCAGATCCATTTTTACGTCCCTCTTAAAACAGTAAAATGCTTCTGTCTTACATAACCCCTGAGACTCCACAGACTAAAGATTTCATTTCTAAAAAAGAATCAAACAACAAGCACAAAAGAGAAAAAAAGATACTGTGTGTTGATTCTCACGGAATTCTTTGAATTTGCTTCATACTCTGTTCGGACAGAATCCATAATACTTTATCACCATCATCTTATCAAAAACATGCATCTCAAGATCACCATGCACCATCTTCCCACCACCTTTTTTCCTCACTCCCTCTTCTTTTTCTTTTTTTTTTTAATCAACTTATGCAGCTGGATATGGCTTTTGTTAATTGTTCTGTATAACTTAAACTGAACCAAGAACCCATTCAGTCTTAGTTTGATTTATAAGATCACATTTACAACGTCCTCATGAAATACCATTTCCAAGCTTCAAGAAAACTTGCAGTTCTGTCGATCATGTGCAAGAAGCGTTTGTTAACAAGACTACTTAGAAACCTACCCCTGCACTTTCATACTCAAGTACATGTCCAGATCTCCATTTAAACCATGGTTATGGAACAAAAACATTTATTTATGACTCACTAGCAGCCTCAAAGGCATGGTTACTGTGCAAATTCAAAACTATGCTGTCGAATCATACAGGACATGAAGTTCAGCATTATTATAATATAATCTCAGATAATTAAATATGAGATAAAGGTAGAAAAACAGATGAAGGGTAATCTAGGAGAACAAGCCCACCAGCACAAGAGAAGCTGCCCATATTCTCTGTGCTTAGACCGTAAAACCAAGGCTGACAACAGGATTTGCAAAGTGTTGAAATCACCCAATAGCACCAGTCATAATCTGAGCTGCACATTTCCTTCAGCCAAGCATCTTACCACTATTACCAGTGATAAAGCTGGCAAATGAATTAAAGGTTTCAGAAAGGATGATGACAGTATGGAAATTAATCACACATTAATTTAAAACTTCCGACTGTCTTGGCATTGTGAAGCCATCATATTTCCACATCCCAGAGAGAAGTGACACACCAGTCCACCACCCTAAGGAAAGACAGTCTCCTATTCCAGGCATCTTAAAATCTGTTAAGTACTCCCATTGAGTTGCACCAAATCATATTTGGGGACCAGAGTTTTAAATTCCAAGTATTAGAAAGCCCAGTTAAAAGTACTAAAAATTCAACAGTGACACTGCAGCAGACAGGGATTTATCTTTCAGACTGTTGTGATCATTATTAATATTACAGCCACTTTTGTTTTGCTAATTTAGCACTACACCTATGAATAACTGAACTTCATGAAATAAATTACACAGAGCAATATTAGTGCTGTTCTTATTGTGTTAACAGGCATCCATGTATGTAATTCATGCAGAGTGGTTTCTGAGTACATCCACACTGCACATAATGCCATTAGGCACTGATGGGCTGGCTTGCAACCAAGCTCACCCTTCATGGAATCCCCTCTGGACAGCAGAACAGCTGAATGGTTAGGAAACCTAGGGCAGGACAGCAGTTCTTTAACACAGACCTCAGAACTCCAAAAAAACTCAGGAGGTGCCCTTCTGGCTCTTATCTCCTTCTTGGATGCAGAGATCTGGCATCTTTTTTTTCCTTCTTGGAATAGTGATTCTTGAATAGATCAGTCAGAATGTTGACTGCTAAAATTAAAGCAGCTTGAATTGAATGTAGGACTGTCACACATTGTCAAGTGTGCTACAAGAAGGAAGGAGGACAGAAACAGCTTCATCCCTTTTTCACTGCTGCCCAAGTGTGAGTTTGCAGTTGCAAAGGAAGGAGAAACCTGAATTTAGGACTTGACAAGCAGGATTAAGGAGAAATACATATTCTTTTTATGCCCCTTCTCTCTTCCAATTCTTTGCTCATCGTTTTATTGAGGAATCAGATCTCAACTGTTTGGGACATCTGCTCTTTCAGGTGTCCCAAACTCCTGTTTCAGAATTCTGAAGTTTCCTTAAAATCCAGGTTTGTAGCCATTTTGGCATGATTTAAAGAGACTGAATGTAGCTAAATGACTCAGAGTGCTGCAATCCTTTTGTGCTTCATTGTGTTTTGTTTTTTTCTTTAACACTGAGAAGACCATTCCATTTATGAAAGAAACAAGGAAAACCCTGCATTAGGAGTTTTAAAAGGGCTGGTATCTGGAAGAAGCCATAGCAAAGCAGTAGTAGTGACACACACTTCCTAGAACTTGCTTTTTTCTATCCTCCTACTAACCTTCTATATAAATTCATAGAAAATTATATTATTAACATCTTAGCCAGTATATCCTAAGTAAATAAGGGATTCCTGCAGTTGGATTTTCAAGTTTTTTAGTATCAGGGATTTAAGAGGAGACAAGTGGTTTTGTTTCTATCATCCTTCATTAACTCTTACTGACAAACAGCCAAGACCACACAGCTGAGATAACTGCTCTCTGAAAGGGCAAGACATTCACTGCTCCAGGAGCAGCTCAGCTCTTCCCATCTACCACCAAGAATCCAGAATGTACTCTGCTTGCCAAAAGTGACACCCTGAACCCTAATTTCAAATGATATAGGCCAGGCTGAAAAACAGAGCTAATGTTGAAACAAACTTGATTGTATTTCCTCTCACCTAAGCAAGTGACAGCTGCCTAAAATATTCTTGTCCTAGTTACTTAAGAAAATTAAGTGTTTTCAGATGCCTTCTGACTGGTACACCTGCAAAAGGTGGAAAAATATGCAGCAGAAATAAAACCTGGATCAGATATAACTGTCTTCATGGAGCCTGGAACCACTTCTGCAACAATATAGGTGAGAAAGGGCAGAAAATGCAAACTATTTTCTTCCATTCTTTATGGAAAAGACTCCATACAATCATAAAACCATAGCTGGGAAGGGACCTCAAGAGGTATCCAGTATAAACTCCTGGTTGAGGCGGAAGCCTCACCAGCACCAGACCATGTGAGGGGTGGTGATGTCCAGCTGAACCTCGGGAACCTCTGAGGAATGAGAATAGTCCACCTTGTTGAACAGCCTCCTCCAGTCTGCTCTGCCCTCCAAGAGGAAAAGCTTTTTTCAATTATTAATACTGAACTTCAATACAATCTCCTCTATCTCTCCACCTCATCTCTGCTAAACTTATCTATTATGACAGCTATTGAGCAACTGGATGACTAAAGATGGCAGACACTCTGACTGCATGCATCTATCAGAGCCCACGTTTAAATAAACAAACCCACTATTTTCAAACATGGCTAATCACCACATCAATAGACTTATTAATTGGATTCCTCGACATGGTTGGATGCATGTTGCAGCAGCAGGGACTGGCTTCAACAAACACTGAGCTCTACTCCATGCATATGTCTCAAAGATAAAAGAAAAATTGGAGTGCAATCAAATGCAGTGGATTAAATAACAAAAGAAATTAAACAAAATGGACATTGAATTTGTTTCATCGTATACATTCTGTGCGCGCACACACACACCCTGCCACAGTTTTGAGCATGTCAAGGGCTTATGATTCATACAACAATTTAGTTTGGAAGGGACTTTTGGAGGTCATCCTTTCCAAACACCCACTTAAAGCAGTGCCAACTTCAAAGCTGGGTTCAACTCTGAAGCTGGATCAAGTTTCCTGGGGCCCCATTCAGTCAAGCTTGGAGTATTTTCAACAGTGGACATTCCAAAACATCCCTGGGGCTCTGTTATGATGCTTGGCCATCTTCATGGCAGGGAAATTTTTTTAAAAACATGGCTATTATACCTTATCATTATTTCCCATGTTGGAGCTTATGTCTCTGTTGGCTCTCATCATATCACCACAAACCTGCCAGAAGAGCCTGACTACTCCTGCTCTACCCTCTCCCATCAGGCAGCTGAAGAGAGCAGTGAGGTCCCATTTCCATCCATCTCACCCTAAGGCCAAACAAACCCATCTCCTCCCACCTCGCCTGGCAGATCTGGTGCTCCAGAGCCCTCTCACCAGCTCAGTAGCAGTATCCTGTGTGCCCAGACACCAGTTCCATGATCCTGCACTCCTTTCCTCACCAGAAGATAGAATTTTTTGCTACCTCCCTTAAGCAGGAAGGGCTACATTTAGGAGTCAGTCGACCTCTCCAATGTTTCAGTGTGTTCAGAATCATCTACAAGCTCTCTGCTGTAAGCATAAAGTATGACCATTTCTAATGAAAGATGACTTTTTACAATACCTATAAGACCATATGAACAGTGCAGGATATCAACCTGCAAATTTATCTCCCTTACACAGAAATATTGCTTGACTAGCAGCCACATCCCTTCCAAATAAACTTCACTTATAATTATTTCCAATGTTTTCACATCTTGCAACCCTAGCTCAGGGAATGGCAAGCCCCTGAACAGTGTTATTCCCAAGTATCCCTGAACAGTGTTATTCCCTGGTGTTTGTCATATTCCTCACACCTTTGGCTAGACAACACATCTTCTATTTATTTTTTAATCAGATTTCTTCTATTTACTTTCCCCGCTCTACTGGTTGCGAGACAAACAATTCTTCTGCTGCACTTCCCGATGCTCATGCAGTGCATCACAAAATGTGGGGGTTACAATTGTGACAATTTCAGAATCCCTGTATGCCAGCACTCTAAAGGAAAAGTGGCTCAATGGGGCTCCCATTACACAGGACTGCTACACACACCACTAACATTAAAACACTTTGAAAGACACTTCCCACTTCTGTTTCAACACATCACCTCCATTTACACTCAGTTATTATGTTAAGTCTATGCACCAAATGAATCCCAGTTGCAACTTCCACTAAGTAATCAAGTAACTGAGCATTTTAGAGCCACAAACAATAGATTTTGCCTTTTTTGGATATACTAAACCAGCCCTTTGTCATTGCAAAAAGAGAGGTTGACATCTGAGATATAAAATGCTCAAAAGAAGGCTGTATCAGTTAATCAAAAGTGAATGATGACTGCAACAAACTTTATCAGTTCTGACACGAAAAAATGAAAGCAGGAGACCACTATCCCAGACCGGTGATTCCATTAACTCTTTGCATCAGTGTATTTTTATTTATTTTTGGCTGTTCATAGACTATCAATAGCCATGTGGTAAGAGCAGCAGCACACAGGGGCCAGTGTTGTCAAGCCTCTGTTTTCAGGAAACTGCTTTTAGCAACTCCCCAGCCCACTGAATGTGACCATGGAAGCAGGGAAAGACCAGGTTCTGCTGCCAGCAGCAATCACAGTAGACAGTCTTTTTCCTCTAAAATGAGAATTACTTTAATTTTGCCCATGAGAAACTAAACTATTTAGACTCTGGCACCATCACAAGAACTTAATACAATAGGAAATATATTGTATATGTTTTTCATATGAACAGATCTTTCTTCTTGATTTCTCAAGTGTTCTTTCATTTCCCTTTGTATCCAGCTCTTACAGACATTTCTAATTCCCACTCACACGCCGGTTAAAGATCTAATTCATGGACACCAAGGAGTGAACCTTCAACACCGCATTTTTTACCATCAGATCTCTGAGTATCAATCAACAGATCAGGTGAGCAATGACAAGCAGTAACTGGTTTCTCACTCTTTATACACAAGGCACGTGACGTCCTTGCCAGTTTGACAAGGAATGGTACTGCTGGCCTGCTAACCCCGGTATGGGGGAGATTTAGAGAAACATCTGGAGGAGGATGCACTGATGTGGGTATTCAAACAGAACCAACAAAACCAAAGCATCATTCCATCTTTTTTTCTCCCTACCACTGAAGAAACTGCATTTGATGGTCAGGGCTCTAAACTCCTACCTGGAAAAGCTGAGGTATTACTGCTTTTCATCTTGATAAAAAGTTTTGCATCGTTTTGCATGGCAGAAGGACTTTTAGCACTTTGTGTCACACACAGTACAGTGCAATGGGATCTTTATGGAGGTTTGTGTACAAGTCAGCAGACAATGATTACACTGACAAGGACTCAAGTCAGAGCGCTGACAAGAGAAACTGCCAATGTGTAACCACCACCTGTTCTCACAACTCTGATTTTTCCCTGGCAGTTCTGCGATCCTCCAGTGGTAACAAGAGGCAGAATTAGCCAAGTCTATAATTTGTGGAAGGGTCCTCCTTGATTAGCCATCCATCAGGGTGTACAGACAAGGGTATTTGCTGCCCTCTCATAGTGGCTAGCTCCTTGCTCCTTGGAACATGGAAGGGGTTCTGCAGAGACAGCACAAGTGCCCATCTGCAATCTCCAGGTAATAACCTACATGCTGGAGGAGGATGTATGTGCCTTGCTTGTCTGGATCCTTAAGACAACCTGCTTTGTGTGGTGCAAGTGAAGAGGTTATTAAATCTTTCAGGTGGAGAGAAATGTTTCTGAGACTAGCAGAGCAGCTAAGGCTTAACGTCTTTGAAGCTCAGTCTGGGAGCTCAGACTGAGAACCAGCTGGCTGGAGAGGGAGCTGATGAATGTGTTCAGGCTGGGAAAATCCTTTTATTCTAGCACTTAAACACCCAGGACATGGCATAAAAAAGGGCCTTTCTCACCTGCTGCATCCTCCTGGAGGAGGAATGAGCAACTGTCAAGAAATATGTCCTCTCAAAAGAAAAATATCAACTGTAGAAGCAGCATAATAGCTTCACTGGAAAGTCTGGGAAATGAGGGAGACTGTTCCTACCAATAGCCACAGCAATTCAACCCCTGCACTGAGGAAATATCCACCATGACAAGTGGTTCCATCTAGCTGTAAGGTCAGCCACTAGAAAAAAGCTGCCCACAGGATGCAGCTAAATACAGCAACTAACATCCATTAGCTGAAGAGCACAGAGCAGCAAGGCAGCAGACTCTGCAGGTGGGAAGAATGAGGAGCAGCCAGGCTGGGCCCGCTGGCCCTCCTGCAGCTCTGTGGAGGAGGGAGCAGGTGTGCAGTAACAACTCTAGACAGGTAACAGTCATGGGCTGTCACCTGTATGCACACAGAAATGAACAACAGCTCAAGGTGCATTACTGGCATAATCCTCTGAATTATTTCCTATCAAGTCAGTTGTTATCTTCCTATTTTTTCCCAGTTTCTAATGGAATTCAGTGTCTCCAACAGTAAATTGCATCATATTGATTGCAAGCACACATGGTTTTCAGGAACACTACTAAGAACTGTCACAAACTCTGCTTATTGCTGGGAACTTTGGCTACTCTGAGAAAGCAAACGAGAAGAACAAACAACACCCAACAACTCCAGCAAAGTGGGAGACAGCTCCCGTGAACTGTGGGTGAAACAACCAGAGGGGAGATTGTCACAGAGCCTCAGCAGTCAGGAAAGGATGGATGAGAATGAAGGAAAACAAGGTGAATACAATGATGAAGTTTATCTTACAAACTAAAGAAGGAGTAGTGACAGCAGGGAGGGTGAGAACAGCCTTCAAGGATCTGGAAAGAAACTGCAAGATAAGGAAAATTTTCTTTTCCTGCCATGCAAATGATCAACAATTCATAGCCACAAAGCTGCTGGAAGGGAGTTTAAGGTTAGAATGTTTGGGGTAAACTTCTATACCATACTCCCAAGGTATAAATATACTGACAGTTAAACAGTGGAACAGCTTGCTGAAGAAATGGTGGGCTCTTCTCTCACCAGAAGTTTTTAAGGACATGCTAGACAAACATCTGTTGTGAACAGCTTAGAGCAATCCTGTCTGAGCAGAAAAAGGCAGGATGAAATTCCCGTCCACCACCATTTGATTCAAGTAGAAATCTACTATTCCTTTTTGAAGTTCAAGAACCATAGTTTTATTTCAAATTTTGCAGAAAAGCTCGGTCATGGCCACAGCTGTAACCTCTGGGCTACAATGTAACTGCAGGAGGACAGCTGAAGACAAGCAGATTCAGTTTCCTGCAGCTACAGGGCTGCCAGGTACTCCCACATCCCTTTGCTCCAGAGGGATGAAAATATTTGGCACTGACAAATGGTAACCTCATATTATCAAGTATTCCTTTACTACAGACATATTTTACCTGCTCCAGAAGACAGGAGAGCCCCAGCCCGGATGAGGGGACCCCGCAGAGCCACCAAGCAGTGTCCCTTGCAAAGGGCAGTCCCACACTGAGCACACAGGCACATCTGCAGCCAGCCCACCTCCTGCTCCTCATTTAACCAGACTGCAGCCAAAACAACCTCGGATTTATACCAGATTACAGGGATGGTTTATGAATTCATAGCTCTGCATCAGACTACTAAATCTATAAACTATACAGGGAAAACTCCTGAGCAGCATAAGGGATTACTGAGCTAGAAGGAAAAAAATTCTAATGCAAGGGATGCCATTAAGTCCTCCATGTATTTTAAAAAAATAAACATTTAAACAGTAATATTTTGGACTAGTCATTTAATAATTACCTTAACTCTAAAGTTATTTATCATTTTAGCTTGAAATCAGCAATAACTGAAACCTTTCAGGTCCAGGAACTGGACTTTATACAAGCTTACCACCACTATTGTTTCTTAACACTCTTGCATTCAACACAGGGGCTACTGAAAAGGAAAAAAGATCCTCCTTTCAACATATTTAGAAACAAGTGTTGGCACAAACTTTGTTTAGGTGTATGCTACATGTCTGAAGAACACACATAGCACAACAGGTCTCAGAGTTTTGGGGTTTTTGTTGTTTGGTTGATTTATTGGTTTATAGCTGTTCTTCAAAGCAATCATGGAAATCTTCATGATTGCTTTAAATAATTGAATGTCAGTTTTCTTCACGAATCTGTTTTAGACAAGACAGCAGAAAAAAGACCCCTAAAAATCCCAAACAGCACAACAAAAGACCTGACTCTCCTAGCAGCTCCTCCTGTTTGAACCCCAGCAGCATTAGTTCCTGCTGTGTGCTGCACAACACAGCACTGGCCGCTGACACTGCTGCTCTGCCCGGCCCCTGCAGACCATCTGAGGGAGTCGTAACCATAAGGGTTGGCCAATAACGTATGATGAACACCAACTATAGAAACTAACAATGCCCACATTATTGCTTGTTTTCAAGGTTGTTAAGGCATAATCTCAGTCTCTGCACTGATTTGGGTTTGTCCCCAAACTTGGGCGCTTTGACCTGGATGAACCATCAGCAGCTTCCCACAGCAGTGAGCAGCCAAGGCTTGTTGTCATCCACAGCTGCCAGGACACAACTCCCTCCCACTCATGCCTAAGGGCTCCCCTCTGACAGTCCTGAGTCCTCTGCAAAAGGCACAGCAACATCTGGTTTTTGTGATGATGTAACAGTAGCCATGTTCTCTGCGCAGTATTTCCGTAAGGATAACCCAGGGCCTGTTTGCTACTTGGTGAAATTCCCAGTACAACTTGGTCTATTTAATTTTTCGGACAGCAAAAATACCAGTACTGTAGAAACCCAAAGTTCTAACCTGAGACGAGAGTTTATTACTCAGTTAGGAAAAGTGGATGAGCACAAGCCAGTTCTCCAAGATGGAACTAAGTCAGAATCGCAACGAAGTAGGGCGGGTTTTATTTACCCATGTAAAAAACTGCATAAATGGTCCATGAAGGCAGATGTAAGTCAGCATTGTCTAATTTAAGGTCACATGTTTTGTAGGGAACAATTTAAACCAACCAAACACTTTTCTGGATTCTAAATTAACTGTAACCAGTCAGAAAGGCACCGGACATAAGTGCCTAACCTAGATGCTTTCAGTGAGGTGCTCTAGTTTTGGTCATGGAAGTAGAAGGAGCACAGACACAGATTTGGAAGAAGACAAAAATACATTACTGCAAAAAGGTGAGAGAATTTTTATGGCAAAATAATCTGATACATCAACTATGACTTGCCCTTGGACAGCAGGGTTGACAAAACTCTAGAGAACTGTCTGCGAGAAAAGACTGAGATGTGTGATCCCATTTCATACTTGCAAGAGAAACAGTAATTCAGCTGAATGTAAAAGTGATAAATTCGAAACAGTAAGTCTTTTGTTTTAATAGCCACACAACAGATAATTAACCTCTAGTCAGTGAGGTGCCCCAGAGCAGCAGCAGAAGCAGGAGGCTTGGAGAATCCCCTTACAGGACAACGGCTTAGGGCAGGAATGGCATTAATCAATGACCTCACTGTACTCTATACTGTAATAGATGCATATTAATATTCATAGATTTTTAGGACTGAATGGTCCACTCTATCATCCAGCCTGACCTCCATTCTGACACAGGACGTGCTTTAGCCAGCTCCTCCAGCCTCTGGTTCCTGTTAGGCTTTTCTCAGCTAAGTCAAAAGAGGCTGTTTGTAATACACAGGCTCTAAGGAGGTTGTAATTCAAGTTTTGGCTCAGCAAGATCTGGTGATAAAGTACTAAGCTGAGATCCAAGTGAGAGGATCTAAATAAACCCTATAGTTGTGTCAAATAATCCAAGAGGCAGGAAATGGGAAGTGATACCTGAACATGTGCAGTAGGTGAGGAAAGCACATTCCCAGTTCTTCTCCAGGCCCCTTTCAGGGTGTGGCTGCACCTTTATGAGGCCACCCACAAGTGCAGTGGGGGGCTTTCCCTGATGTACCTCAGCAATATTTTTATGTTACAGATGATGGAATCACACCACTCCCCATTAGCTAATGCTTTTGGAATGGCACTATGTTCAGGCCAAACATATGATTGTTTTTAAGCAATTCTGGACCAAAGGTACCCAGGAAGCAAACAACACTTTTCTTCTTTTTTATTTTTTTTTTAATTATTCTCACCTCTGTGACACTGAAAGAAAAAAAGGAGGATTTGTATTCCTAATTTTAGAAGGGTTCAGCTTTTGGGTGACCCTTGCTCAGGAAAGGTTAATTCTTATGAACTGCATAGCTTAAATATGTTTCAATACAAGCATTAAGATCCACCCAAAAGGGATCCTTCCAGAAAATAAGAACCTAAAACTTAGTGGTTTGGTTTTTTAGTCTATATAGTTTCCAACAGTTTCTAACTCACTATGGGTTTTATGGAAATAGAGAGCAGTAATTCCTACCCTGATGCACCTTCCTTCAGACTAATACCTCTATGGCAGAAACTGCCAAAAAATAAAAACGGTCTGTTTACCTGTCTAAGAATCAAACAGTGACTGAGGCCGCTATAGTGAAATCCAGGGAGGGAGGAAAGAGAGGGGCAGACTCATTCCTGTATCACAGCCTGAGCTGCAGAGAATGTGCATCTGCTCCACTGCCTCTACTCCCGTGTCCAGCCACGGTGGAAACCACGCAGGGGACATCCATCACTTCTACACCTCTTGGTCAACAGCAAAAACAGCCACATTGTCACTGGTCAAAGCAAAGCTCCTGCCACAGCAGCAGCATCTGCACCCTCAGATATTGATGACAGCAGACAGACAAACAGAGGAAAAAGGTATACTGCTTTAAAATGCTAGTTCCTCTCTGGTGCCTGATCCACAGGTCTGCCTGCCATTCCCTGACCCAAAGCATGGAAAACATAACTGGAATCTGACAGGACAAGAGCCCAGGGAAAGCACCTGGTGACTACAATGGACAACCAAGTTATTGCACTGCTCCACCTGTACCCCTACACAAGTCTTGTTGATGGAAAAACTAAGTTTCAATGAACATAGGCAAAAAATTTGGTTCAGAGGAGCCTGGAACAGATTCAGTCTGATCTTTGAAGCAGGAACTGAGACCTGCTGATCAGGGCAGGGCAAGTCCCTCCTCTCCACTCTGCTGTCTCTGAAATGCTGAACTTTCTCTCCAGCTCATTAAACACTGTTGTAAGGAAGGGCCTCAGCACTAACTGCCAGTTCAGGAATATATTACCAGTATTGGAAACCCTTTAAATCAACAACAACCATCTGTCCCCAAAATTACAGATGCTCAAAAATGCAGTTCAGTTTAAAGGGCAACCACTTAGGTCAGAGATCTGTGGTGTGGAGACCAGTCTTGGCTCTGTGGAGGGATGAAAGAACAAACACCAGCAAGCTGTAACAGTGGGGCTCCTACAGGAACTGCAGGCTGGACTAGCTGCAGTGTTTAAATAAATATATATGGGGGATTCATGAAGTGCCACTTGCACATTGTGTGGAGAGGTCCTGAGTATCAAACTCATGTCCTCCTTCAGGAGGTCTCACTAGGCTTGCTGACTTTTCTCCTACTGCTGTTAAACAATGAAGGTGTTCATAAATATGGGGAGAAAAAGCTACAGTGCTGGAGGCAGCATGACTGGAAACCCCTGACTGCATTAGAAGTCCATAAATCCCATACTTTTTCTACCCAGAGCCTTCCATTACTTTTTTCTGTTGAGGCTTAATCTTCGAGTGTTCACTTCTCTGTTTAAGCCCCATAAAGACATTCCTAAGGCTACATGGGAAAAAGAAAAAAGGATCCTTGCATCTGTGAGAGACTGGAGTTTCTTTTCTACACTGGCAGGAGTCAGCACAGACATGCAAGATACTGCTCCAAGAGAACCATCAGTCTGTACTTGGGACTCACAGAACTAGAGCCTGACACCACCAGCATAGGGACCCTCCTTCCTCTCTGGAAAGCACTGAGGCTGTAGGAAAGGGCCAGAGAGTCAGCTCAGGTCCTCTATACAATAAAAAAAACCTAACAAACTCTAAGATCCCATAAAAGACTGCAAACTATTTAAGTTATATCCACCACCAACAAAGCTGGCATTGTTTCAAGGGGAAAAGACAGCAGGTAAAGTCTGTTTAATAGCAGTGCTCCTAAAGTCAGCAATCCACTCTGGGTTTACCTAAGCATTATCATGAATTATCAACACTGGTGAGCTTTCTCCCACTTCAGACAAGTCTGCAGCAACTGTGGGGGCTCTGTGTCCTGGATGCACAGAGGGCAGAAGCAGGTGGTACAGGATACATTCAGCAAAACTTTCCAGTTAAAAACTATTTACCAGTACAAACAAGGATTTTGCAACTTTGGACTCTGGTAGCCAAAACTTCTTTTAAAAAAAACACAGGGAGTTTCAATCCATGTAGAGCTCTAAGCTATATTAATAGCATGACACACTTCTTCAAAAATGAAAAAATCAAAGGTATTTTATACAGAAGGAATAGCATTCTAAATACACTCACTGCATGTGCTGGATGTGCTTTAAAAATACATAGTGCTGCCATACTGATTCTTCTTACAGCCACTAAAACAACTCTCTTCAGGCTGGGGAGTGCTGTGCTCAGTTGCAGCACATGGCATGTTACAGACAAGTCAGACATGCCAACACCTCCAATTGCTGCAGTCGTAAAGTGGATTTTCTATTTCTTTTATCTGTCATCTCCACTGGTTTCCTTCTTCCAATCAAACACACTTTAGAATTGAGCTCCATCACAACCCACCAGCACAGTTGTCCCAGATGTCCTACTCCCTGCAACATCTTTATAGCCATGTCCAGTAATGCTGGCAGCCCGCACCAGGGCTCTCCAGGCTGGAGAAGCCAGGGAGATGGGTCCAACTGCCATTTCCAAACAGCCCAAGCTACTGGCAGTGTTCCTGGGAACCCAAGAGCCTCTGTCTCACAAGTGAGCAACAGGAACTTATATCAAAGACCCTGCAGGAAAAAACTTAAAAACATGGACCAAGGACAGATCCTCAGGCCTATCATCCAAGCTAATTCCTTTTAGCTGACTTTATCTTCACATACGCACTGACTGCACAAAGCTGTAACAGGAATTGCCAGAAGAAGCCCATGCTGGACTCAAGTGCAGGAGCAGGGAGACGCAGCTGCCGCCTCTGAGCGACCTCCACCAGCCCCCCACAGAAACCACAAGGACCAGCAAAGCTGACACTCAGGGGCTCAGAAGGGAATCAGATATTTAGCAAGATTATGCTATCTGCTAATCTGATTAGCCCCAGAGACTGCAGATAAACATAACAAAGAACAGCCGGACACCAGCTGTAAAGCCCATCCAGTCAAGCAAATAACACAGCTGCCCAGAAAAGCTCAGCATCTGGGACCTGTCGCATGTAATGCTTTTAGGGAAATGACAGACTCGCTGCTCTCACGTTAGACATGGGAAAATGTGTTAATCTGTTTACCTTAAATGGATTTAACCTCAATCTGAAAAAGAGAGGACTGACTGGGATTCACACAGCCAAGACACTCAGGCAGCAAGGCACAGCGAGCAGAAGGCAGCAATCCTCAACACCATTTACACGGGGTTCGAAGGGTCAGGCATGACACAGGTCAAACAAGAAACGTTAAAAGATTAAACAAGCACATTTGTAATTAGATGTAATGTTGATTGTCTTCTGCCCCTGAAATGATAATCAGGTCCCACATCTAATCATTGCAGACACCTGAGCTTCAGGCTGATGGTGACATTCTCTGCAGTCAGCCCCTTCCCAACACAGAAAACACACAGGGCTAGGGACTTGGGCTGGAGGTGGGGAGAGGGATTTAAAAATTAATACTTTCTTTTTATATAAATACAATAATAGCAGAGAATTAGCAGAGAAGCTCTCATGCCTTCCTTACAGGAAATGGGCTGCTGAAACACCAAAAGCCACCCAACTCACTTCTCATACACTGGCTGCTACTTTCCCAACCACAGAAGGGAAAGCAAGGGCATTATTTAACATATCCACTTGACGTTTTTAAACACAGGAAAACCAAGAGCAACTCGCTCAAGGACTGCATTCATCACTGCTTGCCAATTACAGAAACAAAACTGATCAGTCAGGAGGACACAAGTGGCACAACGACAGCACAGCGCCGCGGAAGCACAAGCACTCTGAAGTGTTCTGCCACAACAACAGGCATTATGGATATACAGAAGCAGGTCTGAAGCTTTTCAGTCACTCTGTGGCAAAGCACTGCCCTCCCTTCCTAATTAGCACTTCGCAGTAACCTCAAAATTCCCTGCAACTCTCACCCGAACTTTTGGTTATCACGTCAGGTCACTTTTTTCCCAAATTTGCTCCAAGATTCTCAAAGACTGAATTCTTACACACACTCATCTATGCTGAGAGAATCAGCTCAGCATGAAAGAAGGAAACATCTATTTCAGGGTGACTCAAATGAGAGCAGAAATACTGGGGCCAGATGACTCAACCACCACTGGAAGCAGTGTCAGCTCCACAGTATTGTCACAAAACCTGGCACCAGCAGCCAGCAGAAAGCACAGGATCACCAAAGACAAGGATGCCCAAGAGGGCACCAGGACACAGCATTTCACAAGGGTTTTGGGATGTGGGACAAGAAAAAGCACTTTTGGGGCCAGCTCAGGGCCATGGGTACCCCAACAGTGCTGGAGGCTAACTCTGGAAAGCAGCTATTGCTTCAGTGCAGACTGGGGAGGAATTGGGGTCTAGCGAAGTTCAGAATGACAGGGACACCCAAAGAAAAAAGATGAAACACTTCTAAAGAAATTGTCTAAAATATGCATTTTCTATTTTTATGGCAAACATGACTAGTTGCTAGTATTCAAATGCAATTATGCAGAGGCTGATCTATAAATAATGCAAAGCCCAGAAAGGAGAGATCCAAACTCATTTACAGCACACCCCATGCTGTACTGAATAATGTTATGCCCCAGCTTTCACCATAAAACAGAAATGCAGTCAAAAAGCTGAGAAAGAAGAAAAGCATCTCCCCCTGCTCCCCAGCAAAAAAGGAAGATAACATCTGAACCAAGATACAATTTAAGGTCATTCTATTCAGTACTGATTTTACAGACAGAAAGCTTTATTTCTGCATTTCCAGCTCACATGCTCTTTTCACACAAGTGTCCCCAGAAGCTGCAAACAAAGTAGCATGGAAATACATCACCCCTCACGCTGCGGCAATGTGCTCTGAGTAGATCCATACAGAAGCTCACACCATCAACAAAGTCGTGTCCCAAATTTATTAAATGAACTGTCTCAGTCTCTTGCACAAAGCAGTGAATAATTAAGTTGGAACGGACATGTGGAGGTCAGCTACTCTAACCTCCTGCTCAGAGAAATACTAACTTTAAAGCAGTGTTTAAAGTTTAAAAAAGGTATCTCAGGACCTTGTCCTGATAAGCTTTGAATATCTCCACAAATGAAGACTCCCAAGCCCCGATTGTTCCAACTGAGAAGCACTCTCACCATCAAAAACTTTCCCTGTATAAACATTTGTATAATCTGGCTGCAAACTCTGGTTTTTTGACTCTTGTTTTTCAGTATGCACCTCTAGGATCAGTAGCATTTCCATTCCCCCCCCCCACACACCTCCAAAAAAACTTACTTCTTGATTGCAACTACTGAATTTTAAAACTGTTCTTCATTTTTTTTAAAAAAATTTATTCATCTAATATCCTTACAGCAACAATACCTTCCCACACATCCTCTCTGCACAACCAAATTTATGCCATTTACATTGAAAACTAAGGGTTTTTTTCTCTACTTATAGCTCAGTTAGCTTTGTTATAATGCAGTTTATAAAATTACATTTAATGGAGAAGGGAGCAGGTAATTTGTTTATTTCTGAACTGTGATGGCTAATGGATGGGGTGGGAATAATGACGGAATATATATTATGTTATGGTCGAACAATACAAGGAGAGAATGCATGACCTGATAATTTTTACCCTTCATTAAATGGTCTATTGAGCTGCTTTTTCTCCATATCAGCTTTTAAAATGAAAAAAACTGCTGCAAAAAATAACATATTACTTCAAATCACAAGATTACTCTTAATTAAAGCAAAAATTACTCATCTGTTTCTTAAATTCATCAGCATTAGCTGAAAACATACCTAAAAATAAGGAAATCAGCATAAGGAAACTAACTGTAACTAGCCTTGTTAACTACCTTCCTCCACAAATGCTGAGGCACTTCAATTCCCATGTCTGGAAGGACAAATAAAGTCTGTGCCACCCCGAGCGTCCTTGCCAAGTCCTTCCTCCTCCCAGCAAGCCAAAAGTAGAGTGGGAAGCAGAATCCAAAGCTGCCTGCACATCCAGATGGAGTAGTGTCACCTGAGATACATCTGCTTTTAGAGGCTCCTTGTGGCTTTTCCGAGAAGAAAAGGGGTCCGTACAATCACAGATCACTTGAACTGGTTTTCATTTGCTTTCTTCAAGGAAGAAAATAGATGGGCTACCAATGGGTTTACTTGTATTTGATACAAGGGGTTGTACTGCACCATGAGCATGTGCCTTGAGCCCTGCCTGGGAAAGGGCAATGAGGGAAGAACTTCCCAAGGACACACGGAGAAGGGCACCCCATACCATGCAAACCTCTGCAAGGGGAATCCCAACCAAAATGGAACAGCTTCTGAGACTGATGGGTTGAACCAGATTTTTTGGAAAGTTATCAGTGTGTAAAAATCCACAGGTAACAAACAGGTTTGCAGGTTCTGTTAAAACCCAAGCTATATGGCACACAAGCAGTCTCCAGTGCAAAGTAACACATGATGGAAATCTGGAGATAAGGGAGTAATGTGAAGGAAACCCGATTAGGCCCCTGGCCTAATGATGGAACATTTTCATTTCCTGTAGGGAAAATGGCTGATATTGGTCAGCATCAACTGATAAAGGGCTGGCTATTATGGGTTTCAAGAGAACTTTGATCCACATCTCACATCCCATTAACAGAGACAATGAATTACTCTCACTTTTCATGACACAATGTGCAGAAATAAAGCTTACGTGTTCAAATGTGACAGAGCTCCTTGACGAGTAAGAGTGCTAAAACACCAGCACTACATCAACACCACTCAAGTTCATATGCTACAACTCCAAAAGAGTAAAAATTAATACCACTGAAAGGACATGCATTCAGTTTTGCAGAAATCACCAAAAGAGAGTTTCTTCCCTAAGAAGCTCCCTTGTATTCAAGTTCCTTCTATCTCTGCCAAGTATGCTCATATGGCAATTGAAAAAACATTTGTGGCATTTGCTTCTCAAAGTCTACATGCGTAACGAAAAGTTTTTCCAAAAAGTGCTTAGATAAAAGTCTTTTTCTGTGGTTTAAGCAGGAACACCACTAGTCAAAGAAAAAACATGGAGCTGGCTGATGGGCAAAGAATCAGCACTTTGAAGCACTGCAGAGGTCACATTGTGGCAGAGAAATCCTGCTTTATAAAGCTTTGATGTAGAACAGCTCACAGAAATATCTTCGTTACTTCACTGAAGTACATTGCTGCTAAAGCCTCTTTCTTACTCTGTGTTAAATAAGCTGTTATTGTTCTTTAGTATAAAAAAGAGCATTAGTTTCTCTGTCAGCATTTCAGGCAAGTGTGCAACAGGCAATACAGAAGGTCCTAGGAGGGTCTAAATTGAGTTGGTGTTCAATAGTACCTCACTGACTTCCAAACAAAAACCCCAGTCAAAACCAGCCTAAGTTCAGCTCAAAGTCACACCTTCCACAGCAGCAGCACAAAACCGGGGTAAGAAACTCAGCACTCAGAGATCAGGCAGTGACACGGAGGGACAGCAGCTCACCTCTCCACTTACCACCTTTTGCTTTTGACTAAAAAGGCTTTCTCTTTATAGTGTAAATGGTGCAATTTATACATACAGAAACACACACTGGAGTGATTTTTTCACACGGTGTCTCTAGTGAAGGTTTAAACATTGGCAAAAAAGTCTTGTTTTGGTTTTAAAATACTGTGGAGAACTCCATAAAACAGTTTCTGAAGAAAGCCACCACAGTGGTTTGAATATCCTGAATGCTCAGAGTTGAGAAGGAAGAACATCTGCACGCATTTTTATGGTCCACTCAAACCTTAAGTGCTTCCAAACACACAACAGCTACAACAATACTCTCGATTTAAAAGACAGTAGCCTATAAAAAGCCCACATTACAAACTCCTCAATTTATCTAAAATTTCCTCCACGTACATTTACCTTATCCAGTTCCAACAACGAACTCTTCAATTCCCCAGTCTCCTCCACCCTCCATGAGAACAAGAGTAGTCAAAGAGCTAAAACCCTACCAAACCCTGGAATAATTACTTTAAACAAGTGATTTTGCCCTAATCCCGACTGGCTGCCAGTACGGAGCCCCCAAACACCACCTGTCCAAACCAGCCAGACCCCACCCTGCTCCCTTAAACTTCTGGCTCGCTCTTGATTTTGTTTCTTTTCACTGAACTTGTACAGCTGCAAATGCACTCCTATAATGGAATGGCTGAAATAGGATCAGGAGAGTTTTCCTGAAACATGGAAGGAGTTGGTGGGAGCGCAGGACCAGCACCAGCTGCCCATCAATATTCAGTGCGTGCAGCTGCTCTCAGTGGCATCCTTGGAATTCAGCTTGGCTGGGGAAAAAAACAACTGTCACTGCTTTTTTTCTGAAATTTCACCTAACTGCTGTAACATGCCTGTGTAGTTCTGCCCAAATTCTTACACGTGTTTTAAGCACTTCAGTGAAACAGTTAAAGCCCAACGTTTATATCGCAGGAGTGCCTCGTTTGTACCTTTCCCTTTGTTGCCATCTGTCAGACTTCCTCACTGAAGCTTTTCACAAGGAAAACATCAGTAACGGCAAAACAGCAGGAATTTCAGCAGCCAGCTACCTCCTCCTCCAGCCCTTAAAAGGTTTGAGGTTTGTGTCTCTGAAATTTCAGTAGGGGTCCCTTTTTGCTCCAACACAGCCACATAGACTGAACACAGCATCAGCCACAACCAAATGGTGCCAGTACTTCAAAACTCCACCTTGCATTTTTTTTTCTCTAACCAGTCTAAGTTCTCTTTATTTTCCACTTCCTTCTAACCACCTACCCAGAACCCCATGGCTGAAGCAAGAATGTGCAATCCAGTGCTGTGAGCCCAGCTGGTCAAGCAGAATGCCCTAAATCATACGGGATTGCAGGGAGTACCCTGCTCCCGCATATGTACAAACATTAGCAGACTCACAAACTCCCCTGACTGTGCTTAGGAGAAAATAAAGGATTTAAGAACATGTGTTACCTCAGATTCTCCTCTGACCCAGTATCAGTGAACAGCCCCTGCCTCCATGTTTTGGAGCCAGTCCTGCAGATCAGCTTCATACACCCCTTCAGCACAGACCACCACAGCTTTTTCTCTTTTTTCTTTTTTTTTTTATTTAATGGAGAGACTTTGAGTAGGACTGCCTGTGTTACAACTTTTCTGAAGTGCTAAGCACTTCACTTGAGCTATGAATCATCAACTGTGACAGAAGCAGAAACATCTTGTCATAAGCAATGAAGAAACTTCAAATTAAGTATCTCACCAAATAATTTATGAAGATTGCTTATCCACAGTCAAGAGGGTTTGCTTATAAAAATAATTTATAATTTTATAATTATTACAGAGACAAAAATGTAACTACCCAAAGAACCTCAAAACTGTTAAATGACAAGAAGCAAAGGGGGAGGAGGGAACTGAAGACAGGAGATGAGCATCTCTCAATCACTTCTTAGGGTTCTAAAATGCATATCTTTCTCACATGCCTGTAAGGTGATCCATCTGCAAACATGCTCAGAAAAGATATTTAAGTTTCCCCAGGCAAATGCAGTTTTTCCCTTCTGCTCCCCCTTTTTGCAGCTTAAAAACTTGTTGCTCACAGCCCAGTCTCAAACTCTCCGTAATTTTTATCAAGTCTCGGGACAGAATGCAGCCTTTCACTGTTCTTCCAAGGGACCTGCAATACACACCTCAGCACTAACATTCACACGATAGCAAAATAAGTCCATATGGAACTTTTTTTAATCCAAAAAGTGATGCAGTTTTGTCCTGCTAGTAAATGCTCTCATGGTGTAAGCGGAATAGCACCATCTTCTGCATTTAGGTTACATTTTACTACCTTTTTTTTAAAATTTACTGCCCTTTGACAATTACAGGCAGGCCCACGCCTTCTGAAATTCAAACCTCTGAGACATCAAAAAACTGCTTTAACTATGAGACTTTTCCCTCCCAGAGTCCCAGCACACTCCTTCCAGTTTCTTCAGCTAGAAAAACTGGCATTTCAGAGCACCTGTGTCCTTCCCTGCACACAGACCATTCAATGCCAAAGCCCTGCTGTCTCAAGCACTGAATTAAATAGGTATTACACACAAAAAGGAGCTGCTATCACATACTTATTGTTCTCAGATTGTTCAAAAAATACAGTTAAGCTTGAAATATGTTGGCTTCCTTGATTTCACTGCAGCCAGCTTACACACTTAACCCAGACTACACATTCTACATAATTAAAAATAACTTCCTATACTCATATCTTGCTGCCTCTAGCTATAATCCAAAACCAGATATTGATGTGCTGACTATTTCAGACCCAATAAAAGTATCCGTCTGGTTTCTGAGCCCTTCCATCTGCTTTCAAACCTCCACAAAGAATGGATGTCTTGCTACTGCTGGTTTTGCCCTCATCACCTCCCAGGAAAAGAAAAAATCCCACCCATGTATGGTCCTGGAACTTGAATCCTTGTAAAAAACATTGTGTCTTGAGAGAAATTTTATTTGTTATTCGCTATTCAAAAGATGCAATTTCCTTTTCTAGTAACACCTCTACGTGCAGCAGGTGCTAAAAGGCAGCAGAATAAATTATTTTAGGCATGGGGGTGTGCATGCACACTGACCTTCTGGTACACAGCCTAATGAAGATCAGAAACCTTTGAGTGCGCCGACACAAATAACCTGAATTCTCCTATGTATGCTTAGCAAAGCATTCAAGCGACTTCTAAGACCTCTATCAATATAGAAAAGAACTGCATTAAAATTCTGAGCCTCCAAATCTATTAAGCATTTTCAAACACAGGAGGACGAGTACCAGGATTTGTTCAGCTGCCCTCACCGTGTCGTTCTCAGGGAAGGAGTGTGGGCTCAGTCAGTCAGCACGCAGTGACTCAGCTCCCTTCCATCAGCTCAGCAGTTTAACAGCCAGTGAATCTAACCTATGTTTTCAATCTTGCTTGTAAAAAACACTGTTTTAGCTTGGTGAAGGCCAATGTGTTACACTTCTGAGGGACACCAGCACTGAATGGATCCTTCCCCAAATAATACTTCTCCAAAATGCACCCCTGAACTTTGGTCCTGGTCACAGCAGAGCCAGGAGGAGGTCGTGCAGCTCCTGGGATGCACCAGCAGCAGTTGGGATATCCCGTGCAAGCTCTGGCTTCTGCACTGGGGTCATGAACCAGCCAAGGTGGTGGAAGTCCCATCCTGCCCATGGTGGCCTGTGGTGCCAGGTGGAGCTGCCAGCAGTGCACAGTGTGCACAAGCAAGGGTGTCCTGATGACAGAGCTCAGCAGATGGGAGTGGTGAACACACAGCCAGGGTGTTCAAATGGGATTCATTAATCAGCCTCCAACTGCTCCACTTCACTAGACAGAAGCTCTTTATAGACACTGCCTCATTTATTTATTTTTTGAATGCCCAGATTAGTTTAGTGTGAAGCTGTTGAGAGATATAATTTGTCTGAGCAGATGATCTATAGATCACTGAATGAACACTAACCAGGCTCTTGCAGTCCACAGAAGAAACACACTGTGCACTCTCCCATGGCTGCAGCACAGGAAAGGTGAACCCTTTATTTCTTAAATTTAGCCCCCGGCAGTCTGGAGGTCAAAGGGTTGGCACTTCTTCTAACATGCTCAGTGCTGACTGAGGGCAGAGCTGCAGCCTCTGCCTACGAAGAACAGGGCCCTCAGATCAGAGGGAAATCAGCAAGTGATAACTAACCTGGCATTCTGCTGGGGAGAGGCTTTTCTCACACAAACAGCCTTTTCTGCTCACATCTGTGAATATATGCATATTTAAAAAATAAATTATCTTTCATTCAGATTAGTTACTAGAGTATCTCTTTCTCTGCTGAAGCAGATTTGTTCCAATGGTTATATCTACTGCTATTCTGGGACTTGGTATTGTTTTCCCACTATTGCTGCAGAAAATGTTCAGCAGCTAATTGCACAGTCAAGTCCTTTCACATAATTTTCACTTTGACAAGAGTAATTAAAAAGCTAAACAGCTCAAGAACCAATTGATTAGGTCTGGAAGCAAAGCTCTGTTTAGGCAGTCCTGAGATGCATGTGTACAGAACAGCAAGTGTTAGTAAAACACAATTACAAGCGGGCTCCTCAGTGCTGATGGCCTAGTGTGATTCTTGCAAGATCTCTTTTTTGCCCAGTTTGTATCATATGTTAAATTCATTTATGTGCTGCACACAGACCATGCTTTTAAGAGGCAGGAAAATTAACCTTACAGGACAAGTCACAGAGTATTTTCCTTCCATCACCTGCATCTGCAATCACCAAATAGCTGAAGTTTGCAAATGGACTAAAACACCTCCTGTCACAGGAATGAACTACATAAGGCTATTTTATCACTAAATTTCATTTGCTCGCCTTAAAATGCCCTGAATTCTATGTAATAGGACTTCTAATATCATTACATTTCAAACTACATAATTGAAATTATACAGTAAAGGGCTTCAAAATTACTACAGATGTACCAAAATAATGAGCTTATGAACAGTAATGAAATGGAAACTCTCAGAAGCCTGAGGTTACACAAAAACTTAAGAGATGCTCCCTATAACTTTTATAATAAAGCTAATAATTCTATTCTTGAAAAAGAAGTTGAAAGGGTTTTCTTTAAACCACTTCCTCCTCAGTGAAGTTTGGTCAGTAACTGACTACATATTTGAAAAGTTGCCATGAAATGTGCAAGGTTTAAAGCTAATGGGAACTTGGAGCAGCAATAATGAGAAGTTCCCTCTGTGCATGCAGAGAGTGATCAAACACAAGGCTCCTCCTATGCCACCTGATGAGCAAGAAAGTGCTGGTGCTCCTCAAAGCCACCAGCTCTGGCCTGTGTGTTGAGTGTGGGGCATTAGACACAGGTTAGAGAACTGGTTCGTGGCACAGGTCACCAACATACACGAAAAAATCTTTGAATAAAGCTACAGCAGCATCTGACAGAGAGCTGGGTGCACATGTGCCTGCCTGCAGAGGGGTTTCAAACAATGGAAATCCAGTGCCAGCTCAAGGGCTTTGGGTCCCACTCTCTGCAGCAGCACTGCACACCAGGCACAGCAGTACCTCTGGGACACAAAACCTCTTTCTTTGGTACAGAAAGCCAAAGGTTGACCTAAATTTTCCTGTACAAGTAAAACATCAAATCTTTTCAGGGAAGTCAAAGAGGTAAAGAGAATTGTGTCATTACGTAAGCAGATAAGCTGAAAGAAGCCACAGAAGGTTCCACACATTCACAAATGTGATAATTTAGATGACAAATGTAGCAAATTAAACCCAACTTGTTGGCTAATAGAATATTTAATTATGTACTATGAACAATCACTTGCATATCTGGGAATTTAAACAATTATTTTAGGAAGGGGAGAAAGGTTTCTGAGAACTAGGGGTTTTTAGCATCTCAGAGCTTTTCTACTGCATTCCCTTCCACCTTACCTTGTTTATAGCTCTATTCAGTAATAGTTTTTACTTGTTTCCTCGATGTCTTAATTTCCTGCAATAATACATCTGCCATGAATAATTAAGCAATGCATTTGCTGCTCGCTGAAAACTGAACAAGTGCTATAAATCAGTTCTGGGACCCTCTGCCAGCACAGACACGATGAGAGATCTGCTAATGTTGGCATTTCTTTCTGCAGGTGAGAGGAATGGAGCACAGAAACACTCAAGGAGCTGCTCAGCAGTGCCAGGCTCCCTCCCCCTGGAACTGGCATTTTGGGAGATCGCTTGTCTGCATCTTCTCCCAAGCAGCAGGACTTCAGATACTGTTTTGATGAGGGACACTAAATCTAAATGTTCTATATTCTTCAAATTTACTCCTTGCTTATATCTCTAGGTTATTCCCTCTTAATTTCCCAGTCCACAGCCAGGAAGAGGAGAGCAGAACATATCCAGAGTGTGCATTAATCCCTTCTCAGCACCAAAATGACGGACTGCTGTTCTTTGCTGTATTTCCACCTTAATTCTCCTGCTGCTTGTGGTTCAAACCAGGACACTACCGGATGGCAGTGAAGAGCTGAATGATCATCTGTAGTCAGGCCCATTACAGCCAGTGAAGGTTTATCTTGCCGAGTCACACTCGCTCTCAGACAGCTGGGCAGGCTGCATTTCTCACTGTTTTGTATATGAAGATGGAAGATAACAACAAGCTACAAAAGCAACAGCAATAACACTTCCCTTCAACACTTCCACTTGCATCCGTATCAGGGGAGAGGAACAGTAAAACAACTTTCCACTACCAGAACAGGATTCACCTTTTAATTGGATGAGGCTTACAGTGCAATCAACTTCAAGCTCAGTTGTTGAGTGTGTGAGTCTCTCCAGCTTGGCAGAGCAGGTACACTAGAAAACTAATCAAGACCAGGTATCCAGCCAGGCCCAGGAAATGTCAGGGTGGCCATTAGAATTCCACATGTCTTAATTTGAGAATCTCCCCAATTCACTAGAAGGTGCAGAGACTCAAAAAAATTTTAAAGGTCAAAATGTAGAACAATTCATCACTAAATTTCCCTACAAAACAAACCATGTAATGTCCCTGGTTTTAATTCTGTTGACAACAGATTGCACATATTTTAAAAACGTAACGTTTAGCAGCTGTGCTGCCAGTCTGCAGAGTTTGCATATATAGCTGTGATATTACCATACTCTATTATTCATAACAGGCAACAGACTTCATTCTTCATCTTGTGAAAAATAATTGCAGTTTGAAGTCAAAGTCTGATGGCAAAGAAACAACCCAGTATAATGGCTAGAGTTTCCAGAATTCAGGAACTCATGTAATGGCCTGCATTTTGATTTAAATCAATTCATTAAAAAGACAAATCTCTTCTGATCTGTACTTCTTCAGCAAGAAGTACATGGCTCTTTTATGAAACCCAGGAAAGGAGAACTCTAGGTAGGTAAATAGCTTTTTCTTATCCACAACAAACATGCAATAAATTAACCGTAATCTTTTAACATGAAGCATGAGATACTCCCATCTCATACAGCCCTGGGACCTCACTCAGACAGAAATTCATGAGTTGATGAATAGCTATTCATAGCAGGAATGACTACTGGAAGGAGAAGGAAAAAAACCTCACCCATCTTCCCTTCCACCACCATTAACATTAAAAGCATTGTATACAAATACACATTTTCCCTTTCATGCACATAAATAAGCATTTAAACATATTTTAATCAGAAGGTTTTGCAAGACCTACAGCATCCTTTGCAGTTGTTTCTCAAGGCATTTTGTGCTGCCACAAGCTGTTTCAATGCCCCTCACAAGAGCTGCTGGTCAGTGCTGCTCTGGACAGCAAAGCATTTTGTTTGCCTGGAGTGGTGCACATGCAGACCTTGCAGCCTGTTCTGCTGCTCTGGGTGCTGTGTTATATGGGCTGGCACAGCCACACTGCCTTCCTCAGGAATATCTGACAGTCAGTGCAGAACAGCAGAGATGTCTGGTGCTGTCAGAGAGATGGGCTCTTGCACACCTTGGCAGCAACCACCAGATACACACCAGAGCCCTGCCTTGGTGAGCAAAGCCCCTGCAACCATCAGCGCTCACACACCAACCTCTGAACAGAGGTACAGCATGGTAAAGTCTCAGGGCAGACAGCCACCTACAGATAAATACATAACATGTACTGAGAGAAAAAAAACAAACACAGAATTACTTGCTACAATTTGCATAGCTGAGTTAACTGAATGGCTTCAGAAGGTGAACCACACATCGGAACAGGCAGTTGACATTTAGTCAAGCACAAACGTGGGCAAAAAGACAGCAAACTTAGGAAGGGTCATGAGAAAACTAATGGATGTTTGCAAGTCTCATATTCTCCCCTGTATTCGCCCAACAGCTCCTTTAGGGCAGAGCTAAAAAGTCAGAGAAGGGCTCTGAAGAGGACTAAGGGCCTGGAAAACACTTTCACACAAAGCTACATAGTCAGAGCAAAGACAGTGATTGTCACTTGGAGGAGGATGAAAAAGGGCAGGATAAAAATGAAAGAGTTATTAGGTGACCTAGAGAAGACAGGCTTTGAGACTGTACCTTTCCTGGTTCATAAATGAAGACAAAGAAGCATTCATTTTAAAAAAATTACACTGTCTATTCAGAACGTATCTGAAAAAGCACTTACTGCTTGCATACAAAATTCCAGAAATTCCTCTGGAAATTCAATTCCACACCCAACAATCCTGCATGTCTGTGAGTGTTGCTTAGTGCCTGACCTGAACTTCCCAGCTGCAGTTCAAGCACATTATTTCTCCTCCTAGCACTGGATGGGAAGGACTGGCTTCCCCCCCCAGCTAATCCTTGCATTCTGGCAGTGGGATGCTCAATATGAGCTGTTTCACCGGAGGCCCTACCCATGCAAGCAGAGTAGAAAGACTATCAAATGTGTCTTCAGGATTGTACTCCTCATTTCTGCCTGTCACTGTGATGTCTGTGCCCCTCAAAACAGCACTGCTTTGTCGATTCCTGTATGGTTTATGATCCATTAGCACTGCAAGACCTTTTCTGTATACCAGCTGTCTAGGCAGTTGTCTCTCATTCTGTATTTATGTAGCTGATTACTCCTATTTTCAAACATCTATCCACATTTTTCCTTATTGACATGCATCCTCTCAGACAGTTTCGCCAATTTGTAAAGATCATTTTGAATTCTAATGGTGTCCTCCAACATGCTTGCCTCTCTTCCCAGCTTGTTGTTGCCTGCAAATTTAATAAGCATGTTCTCTATTCTATCAGAGAGATCATTACTGCAAATGCTGAATGCTACCAAACTGCCAAATACCCACCCTATGAGCAGATGTTTCACAGGAAAAAGTCTCATGAGGGAGCACTGAAAGCTTTACTAAAGATAAATGACATCTACTGCTTCTCCATTCACAAAGCCTGTTAGCCTGTCATTAAAGGATATTAGATTGATCTGACCTTGACAAACGTACATTGGGTATTATTCCTTCACCCATGTGGATAAAATAATATTTAGAGTTGTTGCAATTAATAAAGCTCTACAGAAGGAGTAATACAGGTCCAGTTTCTGAGAACAATTCTAATTTTACATAGGAAATGGGAACTAATGTGGGTGGGGAGAAAAGGCAAGAGTATGAGATGATCTTCTCTGTACCTTCTTAAAACATCTAGCGTTTGTTGGCCATCATTGGAGGCTTACGTTGGGATAATTTTAGGATAAATGGACCTAGAGTTTGACACAGTCCAGCAATTATTGTAACACAAAATAATTCTGCAATTTGACATAAACTTGAAAACACCACATGGTATACTGCATGTAACTCTTTATATTTTAAGTGAGGTTTCTTAAATTCCACAAAATTACACAGGAAGCTCTTCTCCCACAGAATACTACAGATTACAGACAATGCCAGAATTTTTGAGCTAAATATGCCTCCAAAAAAAAGCTTTATCTGCAACAGAAGGCTGAATGTCTAATGGAAAAGACATTGAGTACTGCATAGATACTGACTGAACAATACAGGGATTTTGCCTTTATGTGTAAAAAAACCCAAATCATACTCTGCTCTTAAAATAGGGCACACAACTCTACAGACATATGAACAGTGGTGTATTTTAGCACTTGAGTTTAAAAAAAAGCCAAAACTTTGGCAGTTAGATGTGTTAAATGTTCCATGCTCTTACTAAGACAGAATATAAAGGTTCGACAGTCATTGCCAAGAACAACAAGACCAAGCCCCTGTGGCCTGCAGTACAGCCACAGAGCAACTTCAATAAAAAACACTCTCTATTTCCACAATTGCCTCAAGAAATAGACAAATGCACCAGAAGAGGAACTTCATGGTGTCTGTGTGAATTAATTCTCTCTGCCCACGTTCCAGGCTAGGCACTGGAGGACCTGGAGGACACCTCTGACACTTGGGAAGGCTGAGATCACACATACTGTGTGGCTACATAAACAGAATGAATATACAGGCAATTTCGTTACACACGAGCTCACACAGCATCCTTTACGTAGTGATCCAGCAAGAAATTCCCTTTATGTTATTCAGCAGCCTGTTTTTCTAGGGGTCACTCCTTCCACAAACCAGGTTTCATTCTCTCTGGACATTACTACAGATGAGCTTTGGTGATCAAATGTTTTCATAGGCATTTTAGACTAGAAATCTATAAATAAATAACACCACAGTCATCTTTAAGGGTACAAAAGTATTTTTCCACTCTCTTTGTTTTTAAGAGCATTCAAAGACAACTTTTTCAGAAAGAACCAAAAACAAATGTCCAACTCATAAAACACAGTCCCTCAACCTGAACTTTGCCTCAATACCAAGCAGGGCACATTTCAGCCATGAAACAAACGCATAAAAAGCTGAAAAGAACAGGTTATAACTAAGGAACTTTGTGTTAACCCCTGACAAACTGTGTGTAATGGAGCATTAAAAAGGGTATTGGAAGTCTATATACAGCAAGTATAAATGACAAGTCAACAACCAGGACCATTACCTGTTACACCAAACGAGTAAAGGGAGCCTTTCCAGGTCTTGGACTACCCTAATCATCCTCCTGAGAGCCATATTACACTTTGAACTCAGCATGCCAAGACTGAGAACACTGTCAGGACCAGGCATCCCAGTCCTTTAAATAGGAATATAAAAGTATTTGCTTATGAGATAAGTTTGCTTCTCTAAGGGTTCTCCTGTGTCCTGCAAAAACTGAAAGCTTCTGTTTGATGCTAAATAGGATTAAAATACATAGTTGTCATCATCATATCAGTATTTTAACCATTTTCAGAATATAGCAAGAATCTCACTACTCATCGTTCATTCAGTGAATCTTCCCTCCTGTAAATTAAACACTCTGTAAGTACAATACACTATAGCTGCCTCAATTCCAAGATGTCTTTTTTCCCTGACTGCAGGGATTGAAACCCTTTCTGAAATCAATGCATGGTAACTCTTGCATTTACCTCAAAAGACAGAATTTCAGTTTCAAGTTCAAAAACCAAGGAAATGCTCTGTCTTAGGAAAAAAGCCAAAGTGAGAGCTTTGCAGCACACTCTGTCTTCCACTCGGACAAGTCCCCAACTTTTGATCAATGGGTCAAAATGAACAGCCCCACCTGCCAGGCACAGCTGTTTTAATGCTGAGGCTCAAAATGGTTCTTACAAGTGGAGTTTTTCAGGGGCAAAATCCCTACACGTGTAAAGCTGCTGAGCATTTCCTGGCCTCTTTTAAAACCCCTTTTCAAAACAATCTTTAAGAGAAGTAACACAACTGTTGAAGTAGATTTGGTTAAAAATAAACACAAACACATAGGTGTTCTGCACCCTCATAACAAAGAGCGGAGGCTCAACAGTCACTGTCTTCTCCCTCTGTGACAATTAACTGCCAAGGGCTTGTATCACTCACCTTTGAGGTGAGCCAACAAAGTTGTCACATGTAGACAGAGTTTGTAAAACCATTTAAAAGAATTTGCAAGAAAAGCAGCAAAAGCAAGCAAGAATTCTGGGTGATTCCTTTTAAATCTGCAGTATTTAGCCGTGCTAACAGACTGATGATAGTCCTTTCCATGAGACCCCGGTTACTTCCAGAGAATCCACTATGAGCTCAAGTAGAATAACGCCATGTGACAAAGACAAACCAACTCCAAACCTCTTCCTGACATGCTGCCTTTATTCAAAGCACCAACTCAGAACAGCCACGCTTGGTGCAACAAACCTCTGTTGGAAAACAGTGGCATTTCCACTGATTTTAAGGTTTGACCAGCTATTGCCTATACATCTCAATCCAATCTTACAAAATACAAATTTCCTGGACAAAATTTCCGGGAAATTCTATTATTAATTAATGGGGGGTTGGGGGGGAAGGAAACAGTGAATAATACATTCAGTGAAGGGCCATCTGAAAAGCACATTAGGACTGCAAAGTTATTTCAGCCTCTACTACACAAAATGGAATATATTCTGTAATTATTTCTTTTTAATACCATGTGAATGCCCCTTTATTGTGAAGGCTTAATGTTACGATGCATCAGAGAAAAGACAAAACTAACAGACATTCAAAGCTCTAGCATTGCAGGCTACAATTCATATATAAATGTAAAGCCATCATCCCCTATAAAAAGTGCTTTGATTTAATTCAGTGATCGTATGTCAGTAAAGTGTGCAAGGCAAAAGACATTTCTATGACTTAAAAGTTTCAATAAGCACCCTACAGTGTTTTCACACCAACAAAATAAATGAGATTTGTCTCTGGCACAGACAAAGCACTGATTTTCACAAGGGACTAAACAGAGCATTCAATTAAGAGTACACCACTGCTTTTCAGCTCCTGATACATAAAGATAGACAACTTACCAGAGAAAAAGCACCCATGAACAGATGCTTTTTTTCCCCACTCCTTTTTAAACCAGGCATGTTCGACATCAAAAAAGACTGACTAACATTTTGAGCAAACAAAAATCATACTCTTGGCTGTTCAGAAAAATGAGCTTGATCATCTTATATTACAGTATCATTCTGAAGCACCAGTATAATGAAGAGATAATCAAAGAAACAAAAAAAGCATTCCTATTACCACATCATTGCTTTTTACAACTGCTCAGCTAAAACACTGAAAGCTCCAGCAGATCTTGTACTTTTTTCCTTTCTGACATCAGTACTGGTAATAGCCAGGAGCAGCATGACAAACCGTATTATTTTATCTGTTTTCTGGCACTACTTTCCATCTGCAAAGAATGTTACCATCACTACTACAGAGTATTTTAGATATCTCCTTAAAATACACATAGCAGCCTCTGCAAATAGCCACAACTGATTAACATCTGTGAATGAATGCAACTAACTTGCAATTAGATTTGGAAACTAAGCTTTACCAAGATTGGTAGTCAGCTACAAACAGAAAGGGAAAATTACCTTTAAAGAATTACTCAGATGACTAAATGAGCTGGGATCCAGCAAAACGCATTTTAATGAACCTAGGGGCAGCTATTCATGAGCAAAAAGCCAAGTCACACTAATGAAATACGAGTTTGCATTCTGGGAATCAGAGGTCCAGAAAGGAATTCGGAGGTCACAGTGGAGGACCACATTCCCAGCTGAATGCTGTGGGTAAAAAGGCTAAAGTGCCATTGTACTGTTGGAAAATGCAGTCACTTGTCTCACTCCTGGTCCTTTGACTTTAAAAAACATATTGAAAAGTCTGGAGGATTAGTGAAGAACCATAAAAATTACATCTGGTCAGGAAAAAACAAGGCAAGCCCATTTTTCTATGACAAATAGGAAAAACTTCCAGATTCTCTAACTCCTCCACTTCAAGTTGCTTCTCCGGGAGATTGCATTAAACAGCAGGAGTCTCCAGCCTCACTGACAGATGTTCTAATATCCAGTGTCTAAACCCTAAAAACGCATAAAGGTAGTTTGAAATAAATACAGATTTGGAGAAGTAATGATTACTTGCTATTTTTACAGATCATGTTGGAGATGGGTAAATTCTCTATCATTTAGTTTTCAAATCATGATTTGATAGCCTCCCAAAAGCTACGTGCTAGCTCATCCACAGCTGTTAAAATGAGATGCAGAAAATACTACCGAAATTATACAGCCTGTGCTACACAGGTCAGAGAAAAAGACTGCTCTGATCTGATTTCTGGCCTTAAAATCTATGAATCTACACTGAAGATAAAATTGTAAGCAGGTAGTTCCATCAGTTTGCTGTATCAAGCCAAGCCAATAAGCACATGCTCTTTCAAAGAACAAGTATTAAATATATCATCCCATCAACATTTGCCACTCTGCTGGATAATTTACACAGGTATCACAGGAAGTCCCTTGTGAAGGCAGGAGAGGAACTCTGGTTGCGCAGCTGGGTCTGAATGGTGCCAATGGCAAGTGGGGATGTTTAGCCCTGCACAGCAGCAGTGAGGGGCTTAAACAAGGAGCTGTGGAGTAGAGACAACAGTCAGAGCCCACAGCTTGGTCTCCATCAAACCACTGCCTCCAAGACGTCCCTGCAGACTGACCACTTATTCTGAGCTGCCTGAGAGCAAAACCTAGAGTAAGCCTGGCTGAGTTATCACTGCACCTCTCTGGATTCAGGAGCCACCACTCACCAAGGGCTCCAAGAGGACAACAGGAAGAGATCACTACGTATTTTTTCTGCTTTTACATCCTCCATAGATCTTTGTACTGACCACTACTGGATGAGGGATTTGGGGCCAAGCAGACCTTTGACCTGGCAGCTGATGTTGATTGATAAATGTTGTTGGCTTTAACAATACATAAAAAAGACAATTCATCATGCTGTGATTTGTTGTGGGTAGCAACCCAAACAAATTCACACCTTCTGCAAACACTGTTGCTAAAAGGGCTATAAATGCAGAAAAAGATCGGTTGTCTACTCTACACATGTTTGTCCTCACAGCATCCCTTCTTCCTTGATCTCTGCAACATTTAGCTACAAGCAGGCAGCATTTAGGTATTTTACATGGAAGTGCAGAATCCATTCCTACCTAAATGTATATATTCATATATACGATGAGTAAGGACACCAAAAATAAACACTGCACAATAACTGTGGTTAATATTTCAATCTGCCCCTTAATGACACCACCTCAATGCCTCAGGTACAGGGGTTTTCCCCAACAGTATTTTCCACGTTCTTTTTGCTGATGGAATATGTCAAGCTAGTCAAGGTAGAATTGCAGAAAATTAGTATTTACCTGTGCTGCAATACCTGGATCCAATCGCATCAATTACACATAATCACTACATGCACTGTTTGGGGACAGGCATGCAAACAGGAAACCTGGAAACAGAGACTGATGCAAGGCAGCAGTGGAGAAGCCTCATGTCCAGCTTTTGGAATGTGATCCTGCTGCCCAGCTCTGCAAAGTGGCCATTGTCCAGGCTTGCACAACCAGATCTGTCCCACAGTATGGCCTGGAGCAGCTGTATTTGAGGCTGAGCTGCTGTTGAGGCATCATTCAGGTTATGAAGCAAAGGCAGCAGAGCTGAATCAGGGACTCAAAACAAGCCAAGCTGGTCTTGGGAGCACAAAACAGTAAGGGCAGACAGCAGAGTTAGGGGACACAGAGAAACTAGTGCCATTACAGATGTTCCCTCCGGTGCTCTTCCACTCAAAACCTCTGGACAGCACTTCAGGTACAATGCAAAATCCCTGGCTAAACAGAGCTCACCTGAAGTTAGAAAGGCCATCTTACTATTCTTAGACTCTGAGACAACACCAGATCTGGAAAAGCCATCTTAGCACTCTTTCTTTTCCCAGCCTTCACAAGCATCAGCATCCTACCTTTGTATTTTCTTTTTTAATGTGTCTCCTCAATTCAATTAGCATCCAAGAAACACTGATAGGGAAAAAACCAAAACAAAACACAAAGAATCCCCCATGTACAAGATGCCCATCTTTCAGATATAAAGTAACTCTTTCTTTCAGGGGCAGGGCAGACCTGAGACACTTCAGACTTAGGGTCCCTTCTGGCCAGGGGTGGTGGGAGCCAGAGCCCTGCCTTGACCACACCAGCTCACTGAGGCACGATTCATCCACACCCCCCCC